>JBAMBQ010003083.1:0-32376 GCA_037044495.1 Stegana nigrithorax | reverse complement strand
GCTGCCTAAGTTCTTAAACTTTACAAAATGTCGCGTATATGTTGATGTTGATGTCTATGATATGATATTTGCAAAGCAAACATGCTGTTTTTTTTTTGCCAACTTAGGCATATTTACTAAGTGTCATATTTCAGGCTAAACGTAAAATCAAATGATGAAAAGAAAAAAAAATTCATTTTCACACGTCGAGCTACACGAATGCTACGTCGCTATCCAATTAGTTTGGAACACAGCTGGCTTACTCCAACAAGCGCTGCCAGACCGTTGTTAAGTTTTTTGAACTGCGTCAAAATAACTTGGCAAAAGTTTTTCGTTACTCTGCTTGCAGTGACACAAGATGTTCACCTTGAAAATTTACGAGCAGCTAAATTAATTATGAATTTTGCAATTAATCATATAGGCACGAGTTTTCGTAACGCCGTGCAATTAAGCGATTAAGTGAAGCGCATATTATTGGAAGAGCAAACAAACAAGAAAAAAAGAAAACATCAAAAGCAAAAAAAAAAAAAAAAAAAAATTAAAAAAGCCACAAAAAAACTCAGCCAAGTTGTGCAGCGACAGACAGACTACATACCACAGTCGCATAATCTCCGAAGCATCATCACAAACTTGTGTAGTCGTCTATTGGGAGCGATTCGTCTTCATTGCTGGCGTAAAATTTTGTAAAATAATATACGATAACCAAAATAGAAGAAAACCTTAACTTTGCATAAAAACAAATTTTGAAAATGAAAAAACCAAAAAAAGAAATTAGCAAAATAGAATGGAATGGAAAACATTTTCTCAAGTCATGCGATGCACGTCGTCATGGTCGCCAAGGCACAACGAACCGGTGCTTTAATCTGGCGCCTTGTCATTTAATTGTGCTCCTGCCCTTATGTGCCCGGCACTCATGATACTTAAAACCACATAAGAAAGTCGCCCTCGCACTCGCACTCGCAGAGAACCCCTTAAATGAGCCATACTCCTGTAACTCGGTGCGACAGTCTGCCTCGGTGGGGAATAGTGGAGGATAGTGAAGGATAGTGTAGGCTAATGGGAGGGGCAGAAAGTGGCCAACAATTATGCGTAAATTTCACTCAACTGCTCATTCAAACAAATTAAAACGAAATTATGCTTGGCAAGAGAGTTGGTCGCTGCTAGTCGCCATCGTGTCCACACGCCCACGACGGACCAATGGTGATGGCAGCGTCACGACCAACACGACCAACACAACCAACACGACCAGCATGACCCGCACGACTACACACCAACGTGCGGTACATTATGGTTATTAAATTTTTGAAAGGCAGTTTAATTAAACAAATTAGAAATTTTTATTAGCTTTGCAAGCGAAACTTTGCCAAAACCAAAATGAAAATGAAAACGAAAACGAAAATGTTTGCCTTAGTCGTTGCTGGCACTCAAAGATCTTGCGTTCATTCATGAAAATGCCAACAACGAAACTTGCACAATAGAATCCAAAAAAATAAAAAGAGAATTAAAAAAAAAAACCAAACCAACAAAAAACAAACCAAAAACAGTGGAAAACTTTCAACGTTCTATGCGTAGCATGGACAGTTTATGCAAAAGTTTTGAAGCGCTATTTAAAAGCTTTAAGCCAAATAGTTTAATTTGCAGTCATTTTTATTGTTTTGGGCTAACAATTATAATAACAACAACAATAACAACAAACAACAACGACAACTCCAACTTGTCGACAAAAGGCTGTTCTGCATAACACATCCAAGTCAACTTGTGCAGTCACTTTGAAGGCTTTGTAGACGTGTCTACTTTAGACAGACACTTGCATACGTACAGACATAATGTTGTTAGTTTGTCGCAGTGTGCTTTTAGGCGCTACTTCTGAATTACTGTCAGCGCGTTATCGTAATTTCACATAAATAAAAACAAGCAAGAAAATAGAAATTGGCAGCTTTATAAAAATACAACTGCTGAGCTCAAGGCATATTTTTATTGTCAATAAATATAATACACTGGATCAAACTAAAGAGCCGCCGGAAAAACAATTGCTATTGGCAGTCTTTGGTAACTATACAGGCTTCGAGGTCTTGAATCATAAGACTACGAAACACAATAATGAGAAAGGAAACAGTTTTGTGCTAACATTCGTGTAATTTGTAATGATTTAGTAAGTAACTAAAAGTATGCAACATAAAAGCAACAACAGAAGAACAAACAAGATGTAACGACAATCACAGCAACAGCAGAAAGGCACTGAAAGGTAAAAACATAAGCGAGGGCAGAAATGTCTTACGAATGTAGGACAGCTGTTAAAAAGCATAAACCACACTCAGAGCTGAAATGTTAACATGACAGCAGCTGCTGTGCATGGCCGATTGTTAACAGCAGCAGCTGTAATTGCTTGCTTAGCCTATGTGTGAAAAGCTGTAAATTTGATTTCTTGTATTAACAAAAAAAAAAAAACGATAAATTATTTTTAGATTTTCAATAAGACTACCTTAAATTAACATTTCAATTTAGCACTTTTTGACGTATATGACACTTTGACGTTATTTGGCATTTAATTGAGTCTGGAACCTACTTTGCCTTTTCATAACACAAAGCAGAACAGCCTGCGATGATGAAGTATTGCCACTGAATAATGAAATATGTAAGCATTGGCACTTAAGCTGTTGATTTCTTTCTGTTTTTTCGAAATTTTTGCTAAAATCATTTGAAAATTTCGCGTAAAATAAAAATTTTTGTTTTCGGTTTTTTTTTATTTTTTTTTTTAAATTTGTTTTGTACACTTCAAAGTAGTCGATGACCGAAAACAAAAAATAAAAAAAAAAGAAAAACAAAAAGCAGAAAATAAATTAAATATTGTAATTAAATTTGCGCAAGTTTAGTTGCCCTGCATACCAAGGACCCTTCAGCGGGTTAACGGTAATGAGCTGGCAAATTTTATTCGAATGCGTTGTTGTGAGAGTTTGTGTGTGTGTGTGTGTGTGTGTGTGTGTGTATGCGCGCGTGGGTGTGCATGAATGTGCGTGGGTGTGTGTGAGCGGCCATGAAAGGCGCTGAAAGCGATATTGATGACTCTTCAAAAAGTTTTCAAGTTGCACAGCCAAACTAGCTGTAACTGACTTCAAAGCCACGTCGTGATAGCTGGGGAGGCAGCCTGAGCGTAACAAAAACAATAAACGAAGAAAGCAAAAGAAAAAAATTAAAATAAAAATTATTTTGCTTTAAATTAAACTTTTCGGTTATTTATGTGTGTGAAAATGAATATTTTTGGCTTAGTGCCTGTAAGTTTGCTTTTTTTTTCTCACTGCTTTTCTTTTACTTACTTCTTTTTGCCACCCCGTGCCTTTCACAGAGTTCTGCACAAACTTCAGCTGTGGCACTACAGGCGTTTTTAAGGGTTGCCAAACTAAAAAACAACCAAGAATTAAAAAGAAAAGAAAAGAAAAGAAAAGAAGGAAAAGAAAAAAACAACGCAGTTGGCTTACCGTATGCCGCGTGCAAAGAAACGCATTTGGCTGAGACTGGGTAAGGCTTCGCTTTGAGCTTTGATCTTTGTCAAAGTGTTTGCGTTGCTCTTTGCGGCTTTGGCGTTGGCATATTCTTTTGTTTTGTTTTTTGTTGTTGCTATTGTTGCTCATTCTCTTATGGCGAACATTGTTGCGTACTTAAGCGCGCAAACAATGCAAGATTGTGTCAATCATTAGAGCCATGTGCCACTGTACATAGGTTTTACTTGGCTAAATATGATGTTGTTTTTGTTTTTGTTTTTTTGCGTTTTACATATTTAAAAATATAAATAATAAATGAAAAAAACAAAGCAAAACAAAACATAAAAAAACAAAAACCTATGAAAATACGGCTCACTGCCTTATTATCTAATATGTATTAACGAAAAATAGCAAGTCACTAGCTTATTGTTAGCTTATTTTTATTTTCTTTTTTTTTAACTTTCACTTGTAAAGAATTTTGGCTTTCGCTTTTGTTTAGTTGTGTGTTTTTTTTTTGCTCAGCAGGATTTTTGCTGTCGCAGGCTGTGTGCTCGGCAGCGCTTGACTGACCGCTTGTACAGCGTTAAGACGCGTTAAGCAGCGAGATTTTGGGTTAAAAAATCGAAACATAAAAATGTTAATGCAAGAAAAAAAAAAAAAAAAAGAAACAAAATAAATATATACGAGTATATATGTATTTGTTTAAAAAAAAAGAAGGAAGAACAAAATAAAGAAACATAAGCTGCTACTTGTCCATTGTTGGCATTGTTAACTAAGCTGTGGGTGTTACGTAGTTGAAGGTATTTCCGGCGACTTATAAGCAACGCTGCAGGATTTACACACCGCCTTGACGCTAAGTCATGCGGAGGAGGACGTCTTATGATGGGCAACAACTGAAATTGTTTGGCAACTTATGCGATAAATCTAAGCCTTAGCAATGTTCCTAAGTTAATTTTTGTGATCTGTTAAATAACAACGCGCAAGTGTCTGTAGGTTAAATGAGTTTCCATGGAAAGCAGAGGTGGCTCATATGAAGGCAGCCAATTGACTGGGTACCGCCGTATTAAACATGCAGTTGCTGATAAGCTCCGAACAGTTTTTGTATTTTATTTTTTATTTGGTACATTCATTTACATATATTATAATTTTATATATTTGATTAGGATTTTCCATGACAATTTCACTCTGTCTATGATATGACAAAAACATATGAGTTGTTGCAGCACAGTCGATATGTTAAAACGTTTGTCTGCTGCTCGCATGTTGTTTTTGTTGCTGCTGTACAGTTGTGTGTGAAAGACAAATACGAAATAGCAACAGTGTTGCCAGACTAAACAATAATCCTAGATTCTTGCTCACTTTGTTTGAATTTTCTTTTTCAATTAATAAAAAAAATCAAAGCCATGCATATGCGCTATGAAGTGGCATTAGACGCCGTAGCTGCACGAGCTGGCTGGACATGCATGTGTGTGACAGAGACATTGGCTAGACGACTGTTTGCCAGTATGTACATATGTATGTACGTGAATGCGCATGCTGTTGTTGTTGCTATTGTTATGAGTTTTATGCCTGCAGTTGAAGTGAAATTGAAATTGATTGGATTCGTTGCGCTGCCTTTCGATATCACAAAAAAAAAAAAAAAAAAAATAATAAGAAAAAAAAAACCATATTCACTTATGTATGTCCATACTCACACACATACATATATGCGCAGCAGTGTAGTGTGTTGCATAAATCACAACATGCAAAGTCAAATATACAAATCAACAACAACAAAAGCAACAACCATAACAATATCTGTGCGTGTGTGAGTGTGTGTTTTTTTTTATAATTGAATGCAAAAGATAATTTTTTATGCGTGCGAATCTATGCGCTTTTCATTTGCACAATTTTTCAATAGTTTTTCCAATCCATGCGCACACATTTCGGTGACAGTTTCCACTTTTTTTTTGCTCGTTTTTTCTGTTTTCGCTTTTTTGTTTTGCTTTTGGTCTTTGCAAACGTTGTGCTGCACCTTTTTGTTTCTGTGTGCGTGTGCGGTTTTGTTTTGGCATTTTTTCCATTTTGTTTTCGTTGTTTTTTCTCATTGTTTTTGTTTTTTTTTTTTGTTTTTTTTTTTAATGCTGCTAGACCTAGCTGAGGCGCCATTTTTGACTTTACTTAACCCGTCCTGCTGCTCTTAGCAACTCAAGCTCAAGTCTGCGCTGCCAATACTCGACTTTGTATTATTTTTAGGAGCAGTTGGCGCTTGCTGCTAGGACGCTTCCGCTCCCGCTCCCGCTTCCGCTGCCATCTCCACCTCCGCCGTCGCCGCTGTCGCAATCGCAGTCGCCTAACGAGCAACAATGCTGCAGTTGACATTTCAATAATGGGATTCTCTAATGGAGGCCACCAATCATGTTAGGCAGGCAGCCGCGCTTGCCTGCTGTCAGTTTTCTTTATTTCTCGTGCTTCTTTTACTTGTGCGCTTCACTTGCTTTGTTCTGCCAATGCGCGTGCACTGTACTGCGTTCGGCTCTGAAGCCGTTCTTAGTGCAGTGGGACACAACATTTTGATTACCTGTCAAAGGCGTTAAACAAAGCGAGTTGCTGTGCCATTGCTAAAAATGAGCAAAGAAAACTAAAACAAAAACAGGAAAAAAAAAAAACAAAAATATGACAGCCTGGCTTGCATAGTAAAACAAAAAGTATTTCTAGAATAATTATTATTTTCAATTTAAGTGTTAAAAATAAAATTAAAATTCATTATTATGTTTATCATATAAACAAAAACAAAAAAAAAAAACCGTAATAAAACGAAGATTTGCTTTGAGAATTATGACTTTAATCTTGCTTAGATGAATTATAATTTGAAATCTGTTGCGTTTAGTAAATTCTCTGCCTGTCTAGTACAGTGTAGCCTGTCTGACTCAGTTTCGGTGAACTTGTGCATATATTATTGTGTGTAGGTCTATTTGGCACGTAATGGTTAGGCCGTTTTTCTTACGGTTTATAGTATACCATAGATGTTTTGTATAAAATTTGCAGGGATATAATGAAACCCTCAGAAAAGTTTATATGGCTTTATAGTTTAGCTTAGCCAGTTTACTTCACTTTCCGCACAGACTGTCGCTGACTTAAGGCCATAAACAGACGTGTATGTATGTGTGTATGCATATAATTTAAGACTTTTAGTTAGAATATGTAAAAATTATAGCCGCTGTACACGCATTAAAGTAAACTGGATCAGTGTCTAAGAAAACACCTGTGGGCCGTTGTGAGAATTCTTTGCTCGTGTGTGTGGGTGTGTGTGAGTGTATCTTCGATTGGCATCAGTATGGATGGGCTCAGCTGCGTTGGTTGCTAGTTAATAGAAACACTTTGTCTGTGCAGATACTTTTCATTATGGGTTTATCGCATTTTTTCTTCTCCCCATATATATTTATTTATTTATTTTTTTTTTGTTTTTTTTTTTGGTTTTTGTGTTTCTTTTGATATTGAGCTGGGCTTTTTTCTTTTTTCGTTTATGCTACTTTTAGACATTTGTAAAATATGTCCTGCCATTTGTTGGCTGCTTTCATTTTTGCGATCTTAGCTTCATACAAATAACTTCTTGTAGATACTTTGCTGTATGACTGTTAGCCGTGCCGTTTGACACAATGTGTTTTCCATTTACTGGATTTTTTGTTTTTCTTCTATGATTGTCAATTTAAAAAAAAAAAAAAAAAGAAGAAGAAAATTAAATGGCCGCCTTAACCATATTGACCTCTCGGTAAGACAAACTTGTGATTTTTGTTAGGTTGCCGGCAGGATGTCATGTAACTAGTGTCACTTCGTGGCCTGTTTTGTGGCAACTTTTATATTTGATTTAGATTGGAAGCCATTTGCGTTTAACTTAGGCAATTTGAGCTGTATTTGTGGCAATTTTAGTTGCTGCTTTGGTATCTTTGGCAAGGCAGTAAGATGTGCTCACAACATGTAATTTCAGTGACGTCGACTTACACACGATTACAGCAGCAGGCGGCACCTGTCAGGAGCAATGTTCGTATTCCGTTTAATGCGTGGGCGCATGTGTGCGCTTTGGCTTGGCTGCCTTTAGCATTACACATAATCCGTATGTCACTGATAGATATACGACCTCCGCTGTAAGAATAAACAATGCATCGTACTCCTCGCGCTCAACGGGCAAACGATTACGGTAAACGAGTACAGAGACTTCATATGTACATATATATACAAAATGTAATACCAAATATAAATACCATACAGGTATATACCGAAAGCTATGCTTAAAGATTTTCTTTAATTCATTGTTCTATAGTATATTTGAAATCGAACTGATTGGAGAATTATTTATATCAAAAAAAAAAAAAAAAGTAAATGGTTTCAGTATAGTTGCCCATTTTAATTAAAAAAAAAAAAAGAAAAAACAGCAGACTAAGTTGTGATTTGTGAATTTGTTCACAATATCTGTATGTTTTTTTGTGGCTTATAGTATTTATATGCTTTTGGCCGGGCATTTGCAGCATAAGCTTAAGCTGATTATTTGCTTATCTCTGAAGGTTGAATGTTAATTTTAGACCGAATTGCAATGGCTAAGAAAATATTCATGGCCGACAACTTGCGCCTATGTTGTTTGTGTCTTTTCACAGTTTATGAATGATAGGCACATAATAAAAGTGACTTGCTGTGCGGTGAGTGTGCGTATTCATTAATAACAATTCTGTCACCTTCAATATTCAAAATTAAATGACTTGAACAATTGTTTTTCTTATTATTTAAAATATCTTTGTAGGCGTATATGTATGATCCAATGGGTTTTCCCTTAAGGGAGAAGCTGCCTTGTGGACTTCAATTTGTGCTCTGTCGTGTTCTGAGGGTTTTGTTATATGTGCAAGCAAATATGCTAAGCTCTTTTTTTTTTGTTTTTTATTTTTTGATGGCACGTTGCGCTTTCATTTTTTTTAATTATTATTATTATTATTTTACTTTTTTATAAACAAGCAAAATGCACCTTAAATCCGAGAAATAAGGCAAACAGCACGTTTGCACAATTTGCCTATTGTCAGCGCAGACAATTTGTAAATAAAAATAATAAGAAAAATACAAAAAAAAAAACAAGAAAATAAAAATAAAAAAAAAAACCCAAAGAAAATTTAAGGAATATGCAAATAAATAATAAAATTAAGTGAATTTTTGTTCTTTGAAAATTATTTGAAATTTGAGCACAAAGGATTATATGATAATAACATTTGCGCCTGAGGCAAGCGTTGCGCAATTCAATTAAAAGAAATGGAAAAAAAAAATTATATATAAAATAAATAAATAGAAATTTTTAAAGCAGTGCGTGGGAAAGAGACTTACTGTCTGAATTTGACTTAATGTTTTAAGAAGAAAATGTTGTGAATTGCTTAGATAATTTATATGACATACTGTTAAAACTGTCATAGTTATACATAATATCTTGCAAATAATAAAAAAATTTATGGTAATTAACGTATAAAAATTCTACTTAAATTTTATACACAGCCGCTTTGTGCTGATGAATGCAGATAATTTGTGCAGCATAAGGAGGCGGAATATTTCTATCCAAACGTAGGCGCTGTACACCTGCATAACGAAGAAGTGCCAAGTGCTAAGTGTTAGCTAAACATAGTTTGACTTCAAAAGATTGATTACCTCTCTATTGTATGAAAAGTTTACAACAGACAATGGATGACTTATGTATACCATATATAGTATTTATGTAGTTTTTCTTCATCGTTAGCATTCGACATAACGCCGTTCTATAAGACAGCTTTAGGAAAATATATTAAAGCGCCAACACATAATTATCGGTAATAACACTATTATCGACTCTAAAAACTAAGGATACGATTTAGTGTCAGAGAAGAACATTCTGCCCTTTCAGGAGTTGCTACGCATATAGCATGTGAAATGGGGAACTGCCTGGGATGCTTTGGTTGTATACGTCTTCTGGCCCTGAAATTTACAACGCTTGAATGTGCAGCGGTAGCAAATTTTTTCATTTTTAAATCTAACGTCTATTAAAGATAATTAATCTGCTGAAATTTCTGGGAAGGCTCCTGTGCGTCATTAGCTGCATTTGTATGCACGTAGAAAACAGCAATAAAACTTAAAAATCGACAAGTCTAAGTTCAGCAGAGCAAATGTTAGTTTAAAGCAACAATAATAATATTTCTGTTTTAGACCACTAAACAAATTGAATACATACTATATACATATATTTTTATATTATTATTTCATTTTCTTGCCTAATTGCTGCAATTGCAATTTGTCAATTATTTATTAGTCACTTAATTAAAAATGAGCATGTAAATAGTCTGAAACGCAGCAAGGGGTCAAGGTATCAGCATGCCTACCAATTGTCACTTGCTTGGTCTGAGCACAAACAGCCAAGCGAAACGCTAAATGGCTATGCGGGTGCCTGCATATGCTAATTCATAGCACACAAATCTTGAATAAATAATTTATGCCATGTAATTATTTATTCTTATAAATATTATTTTACTGACTGCAAAAGACCGTCGCTATCATGATGAAACGTTTGCATGCTGCCGACTCAAAGAGTCCTGCTGCTGCTCTGGTCTGCTGCTCTGGTCTGCTGCTGCTGCATGGGTTTTATATAAACTTAGCATAAAAATGGATATTTTCATTTAAATGCAAGTAGAGCACAGCTCAGCACAGCTCAGCTTGACTCAGTTTGGTTTGGTTTGGCTTAAGATAAACCATGACACAGACACAGACACAGCCATGACACTTGAGACAAACAAGAGCAAAGTGCTGCGTTTTGTGGCCGGCGCCAGCATTTAACGCACAATGACATAAGATGCTATAAGTGGTTTCACTGTAGTCGTTATATTGTATGCCTATTATCGTGCCCTGCTGCTGCTCTGCTGCGGCTGCAAATAAAGGCAAGAACAATCATCGAAGATACTCACGCACTGTCCTGCGATTGACACTGATGCTCGCGTTTAGGAGCAAGGATCTGCTGTTGAATAGATGGACAATGCCAATCCGAAGTGCCGTGTGGTTTAGTTATCGTTTATATTTGCGTTTCCGTTGACGTTTATGTTAATGTTTTTGTTTTTGTTTTTGTCTGCTTTTACTGCTTGTTTATGTTGTCCTTGTTGTTGTTGTTATTGTAATTATGTTATTTATTAAGTTTGCACTCGTTGGCCCAAGTTGACGACTTAATTGCGTTTGAGTTAGCTTTTGTGTGTTGTGGTTTTTGTCTCTGACACTTTTCACTTTACGTAGCGACACTTTAAGCGCATAAACGACCGCAATGGGATGCTGCCAGCTGAGTGTACGCACACCCACATACACAATCACACACGTTTAGATACTTGCTTTTTTTTGTTTTTGTTATTTATTCATTGGTTTTGTTTTTCTCTTATTTTTTTTTTTTTTTTTGTTTTTTGTTGCCCCTTTGGCAAGTCAAGTATTTTGATTTGTAAATGTTGCGTTCAAACAAAGTACGGCCGTGGGCCTCTGATCAAATGATCAAACTGGCTTAACGCACAATACTTGGTCACTCAGTACGGTCTAAGGACCAACACTTCATTACTCATTGCCTGCACATATGCACACGCATAGCATCGCAAAACACCGCACAGCCAAAGTCCAGTCGTTTACATTTAGCGGTGAGCGGCTATTAGCGTAACATGCGGCTACACAACACAAAACAACAGAAAAAAAAAAACAAAAAACAAAAAAAACAGTTAGGCGCGTTCGAACTTACGCATTTTGGTAGTACGTACGTTTAAAGGAGCAACCGAGTTTTCGCACACGTCCCACGGACTCAACTTTTCGTTTCACACATGCACACCAAGTGATGTTCAATGCGAGTTTTTCGTTTACGTGCGTGATGTGGCCTTTTGTTTTTTTAGCTATGTGTTCTCTGGTATTGTGTGCTCCGCGTTCGAGCGTATATCCTTGAAAACGGCAAGGAACTGTTTGTGGCAAAACGACAAAGTCAACGTTAAGCATCCAATTCGAAAACAGCAACGCAGACGCAATTAACAGACGCTGTCAGCGTGCAGCAAACAGTCTGCACAGCAACAGTGGCAGCACTGTGACATAACAGTGTCCGCATCCAGCATCCAATGAACTCAACACGGCAGTTAACAGTTTTCACCACGGTTTACCACAGCAGCTCGCACACTTAAACTGCATGAGAATTTACATGCGTTGGGAAATTTTCAGACCGAAATTGTGATTATAAAATTGCAAGCTTCAGTTTTGAAACAAAAAAAAAAAAAAAAAATAATAATAATAAGAACAACAACATTTTGTTTATCAAAATTACATAATTGTCATATTTTTGTCATCAAAATTACATAAATAAAATCCATAAACTCAAAATCAACGCAAATCGAACTTAGTAATGATGTTGCCAAAGTAATAAATGTGAATTGAGGAAGTAGACACTACAAAATGGATGTGCAATGCCAGCGAGTGAATCCAGATAAATTGACATTTATAATATATTATATTATATTGGTACACTGTACGATGTAAATATTGAGTGACTCTCTGGCGCAAGAGCAGTGTGGTGAGTTTTGATAGAGTCTTCTAACTTGCAAAATGACTCGCTTTGACAGTACACAAACACAGCTGCGTGACGCACACACTAAGCAGTGACGAACGAAATCACAGCAGTATCCGATGCGAGTCTTGTCTCTCTGTTTCTCTCCCTGAGCACAACAAGTTGTTGACCAAATTGTTTGCGAAACACAGACTCGCACTGAGTCAGTTGCACGGCGCTGTTGAGTGCTTTTGTACGAAATATTTGAGTGAAAGTTTCTGCTGCACAGTCTGCAAGCAGACATATGCGCGCTTCTGATGGCATGTGCTGCTGCATGTGACGCCCATCACCACCCCGTGCCAACACTCAACGGCCATTTGTGGCATGTCGACAGAGTTTACGCGCTTAAATTGGCGCAAATATGTCGCACTGTTTTTTCGGCACAAAAACAAAACAAAGTAAAAAAAAAAAGAAACCTTTAGTCTTGCGCGATAAGTTCAATGTAACGGCGACGTGTTGCCAAGTTGGTTAGGCGCAGTACGCTGCTTCACATTGCTTACAATTTTAATGAGCGCTTTGTCTCGCATGCGTCTATACACGCACGGGTCGTGCGTGGCTTTATTGCCCTGTGCCATGTGTTGCATGGGATTTGACAAGTTTCCCCAAACAAATGAAAGCTACATTTTTTGGGCAGCTGTATGCAGGCAGGCAGGCGTGCTTTGCTACTTTCAAGGGCATATCAGAAGTCAGCTAAGCCAATTAGAGTGTATGGCATAATGCGGCACAGTTACCAACTGATTTTGGCTTAGTCTATGCTAAGCATTTTCAGCTTCATTTCGCTTAATAGACGTGAATGTATTTATAGTAAATGTCGCTTTACCTATCGCAGACATAGTTTCGGTTATTGGCGTACAAAGTCAATTTGCGTTATGGTCATGCCCTCCTGTAGGTAACGTGCATGTGTGTCACCTCAAGACTAATATCAAACCCACAACATTAACGAATCGCAATGGCATTCTTCGTTGTACACCCAAGCCAGCATTTCATTATGTCATTATGCTGCATAGTGCGGCTCACACACGTGTGTTGCCGACTGCAGGCGTTTCAGGGCCCACCCTGAATCGTATTACAAACACACAAAAAGAAAAAGAAAATAAATAGTTACTGGAAATAAGTAGTTCACACAGAATATTACTCTTGAGCTCATCATGAGAGAGCGAAAGAGTCATTCATCTTCTGGAAAGCATTAGGTATCTTTGTTTAGTGATATATGGCTCTTTAACGTTGGCATGGGCTGTTCGGAAGCTAATGATAAATTTCTTTGATTCGCAATAAATGCATAATGACCCCTCTCACATATGAGAGCTGCTGCCATGCTCTAAAATACTTTTATCATCTCGGTGTGACACAGACGCTCAAATAATGACAATAAGCGATTGGAATAGCTCTTGCAGTTTCCCTATTAACAATGAGGTCTATAAGCTATACGAGGACTTACATAGCCAGGCGCATAAAAATCCAGTGGCTTTGCTGGCTCCAATTCAGAAGAAGCTTCAACGGATTGTCCGCTCAAAAGGAGCGCAACGGCTGTGTTGATAAGCCTGTTTTGGAATGATCAGGTGAGATGAGACATAGGTAATTTTTGGCATACCAATGAACATTGAGCACGTTATGCTATCTTAATCGCGTCCAAGACCGACCATCTGAGTAAGAAATAAATGGATTGTATATGTGAAACCACGTATGCTGTGTTGACGAGATTTGACTATGTTGCCTGCTTGGCAAGCTGATATCTGAGCTGCTGTATGGCAAATGCGTCACTACGTGTTTATTTAATGGTATATATTCTGCCTTGGGGCACTATTAGCATTCTATAGTGCAAGTAACGACGAGCCATGCCAACGTCCATCGTCGACCATTTGGCCGAGTTGTTGAGCTGCGAACTTTTGTTTACGAATAAAGATAACTGATTATACAAATACAAAGTAGAGTGAGGTCGTTAATATGCTGTGGCCTTAGTTTTCCAATCGTAATGGGACGGGGGATGGGGGAGGCGCCTTGTTAGCCATGCATGAGTTTCAGTACAAAACGAATGTGAGTAAATTATTAATGAGGTCCAAAACGCACATAAAAAAGTTAAGCATTTATCCCGCAATACGCTCGTGTTGATGTCAAACATAACTTTTGGCTGGTCTGTTCTGGTCTGGTCTACGCTGTCCCGCTCTGCCTTCCCTGGCCTGGCCTGGCCTGGTGGTTTGTTTGTTATTTTGTTGCTGTTGTTGTTTTGCTACATGCCACGCATGAGGCCACACCGCAAGCGACATTGGCTCGCGCACGACTAAAGCGTTCTAACCAAAATCGCTTGGCAGGCGTTAAAACCACTTTTTGAGTACTTTGCTGGCTGTGCGACCCAACGACCGTCTTTCCCGTACACAAACATATGTACATGCATACAAATGCCATACATATGTATATGTACGTATATTTGTATGTATATTTATTCGTAAATGAAATTTGTTATTGTTGTGAGCGACCGTCGTCTTGGCAGATGTACGAATATGCATTGTTATTTGTTGCTGTTGTTGTTGTTGTTGTTGTTGTGGTTGCCGTTGTTGTTATTCATTGGATTTTGTTGTTTATCGCTGCTAATAATTCATTGTTAGTAGCATCATAATCGGAATTTATTTTAGTTTGTCACCAGCTACGCCAGCATACGGCATTTGACTGCCAGCTCAGCTCTGCTCAGCTTAGCTCAGCATAGCTCAGCCATCCAGTCAGCTTAACGGAAGCCGGCAACATATGTAAACCAGCGGCAACCCACACTATCAAAGCCCGATGCCCGATTCGTCTTCGTTAAAAGTATGTCTGCGTCTCGTTTTGTATTAAGTTTCATTTTGCATTATGTCCTTTTTTATGCATAATATAAAAAAAAAAACAAAAAAAAAACGGGAAAAAACTAAAATATAGATAAAATAAATATATAAAAGTATAAATGAAAACAGTCATGTATAAAAATGCAAGCAAGTAGCGAAAAATCTCCACAGCTCAGCAAAAGGAAATGTCTTTGATGCGTATTTGTAAACAAAATGGCACAAAATAAGAGAGAAAAAACGCATTACACTTGTATGCAGGAACACACTAAGCTTAAAATTAAAAAAAGAAAACAAAAAAAAGAGAACAGAGAAGAAAGATCTAAACTAACAAAATGAAAGTGTTAGCAATAATTTATGTAAATAACTCAATCAACACTTCCATCATAGTGCCTCAGGTGGCATTTCTCAGTCTGTCTGTCTGACTGTCCGTCTGCTTGTCTGCATGTCTACCCCAAGTATAGTGGATGTGTATATATTGTGTGTGGAGTATTTTGATTCTTGAAATTTCATGCATACAGAAATGTCAACAAATCTAACTGACGAAGTTGCGCAGGCGGTTGGCATTGTTGTGCAATATAAGCAATAGCGCAAACAATGCAAATTGTCGCATACACTAACTGTTTTTTAACAATTGTTTGTCTGTCTGTCTAGCGGTGGATGCCACTTTGCCGGTATTTACTAGGCTCTAGATGCACCTCTTTGTGGTTCGCATTTCAGCAGCTGTTTGGTTTTAATTACTCTCAGCAATTCACTTAAACAAAATGAAACAAAGTAGAATGAAACGCAACTAACAACATGAGCAAAAGCAACAAAAGCAACAAAAGTAACAGAAAACCAAAAGCAAAACAAAAATTTAAACAAAACAAGTCAACTTTGCCGTGCCATGCCATGTCGTGCCATGCCAAGCCAATGGTCCGCCCCGCCCCGCACCGCCCCTTCGTATGCCTTGTTCTTTACCACACTTGAGCTTAGTTCTGTTCTGTTCAGTTCAGTTCAGTTTAGTTCGTTTCGCTTCGTTTCGGTTCAGTTTGTCTCAAATGGCGCTCGCCCACGACTATGTACACTTCAAACAATAAACTTTGACTTGGGGCGACTACTGTGTGAGTGTGTAACTTTGTGATACGCATACACAAACTCACACAGAGGCACACACACACAAGCGTATTCGATTGTGTCGCAGGCATTACGACGAGTATTGACCGTGGGCGATAAGCAAAAGTTCCAGCAAAGAGCAGCGCATGAAACAAATGAACTGACTGTTAGGGCATTAAAACCGAAATTAATATTGGTTAGGGTTAGGATTTTGGCAAGCAATTTATTTTTGTGTGTTTCTTCTTGGTCTTCTTCTTATTTTTCTGCTTCTTTCTGTTTTTGTTCGCTTTTTTGTGTTTTTTATTTTTTTTATTTTTGTGTTGTTTTTTTTTTGTTGTTGTTTGTATTCTCTTGCTTTTGTTTTTGTTAACATTAACAGTAGCTTTTAGATTATAGCATAAAGGCTACAAAAACAAGCGATAGTTCAAACTATTTGTTAGCTTAAGTGTTTGTCAAAGCACAGGAGGCAGCTTAGGCGAAATATTTGAAAAATCGCATAACTGCAAGTGGCCGTAGAGCAAAACTTTAGATTCGCATAAGCTAACCCAGATACACTAAATAATCGTATCGTAAATCAGTTGATGGTTCTTTATTTTGTTTTTTTTTTTTTTTTTTGGGGTTTGCAAATGTGCTGTATGTGCTAATGCATTTAACAGAAGGGATAACTTGTCCTTCGCGTTGGGGATTACATTTTTTTTCCGTAATATGTGATTTTTTTAATCTTTACACATTGTTGCCAGCTGATTCAACCTGGCGCATTTTGTGGCAGCTCAAGATGTAATAGTTAAGATTGATTAACTCGAGCATTTTTCAGGCGAATGCAAGGCGCCAAGAAAATCAATCTCTTTCTCGTTAGTTATCCTTGTCGTGTGCTAACTATCCTTGCTGAGCTTCGTTCATGGCTTGTGCACTTTCTCACTTTTCCCACCTTTGTCAAGGCTTGGCCATGTCTAACTCAACGTTTACTTATGCCTAGGCAAACCGTCTCCGATCCACATATAGCTATAGTTTTTGCATTAGCTTTGCACAAACTTGTCTTAATCTAGCATATGACATTGCCAACGCATGGCAGGCTTTGTGACTAGACTTGTTATTGTCTTGCTTATGCTTTGTCGAAAATTTTTCCTTTTACTCTTTACAATTTACGTGCAATGGCAAGCTAATCCTTGTCTGAGCCTTCAATGGCATAAAAAACTGCACATGGTATTAAATGGTCATCATTGAAGCTGACAAAATGTCTTATGAATTTCTTTTTCTTCTTATTGTTGTTGTTGTTGTTGACGTTGTCTGCATTTACAATAACAACAGCAACAACAACCACAACTAGGACTATTTCAGTAATTTCGCATTAAATACACATGGAAAATGCGTACTTAAAAGCTTTACAAATTTTTATTACACATTTCGGCAGACGCGTGCGTGCAGCATGGGCCAGAATGCCAGAATGCCAGAATGGATCATGGGTAAGGGAAATCAGGCCAGCCATGAGCTTTGGCCATGCAGTGGCGATGATGCGAGTGCCTTACATCGAGACTTTTATGGTTTTCAATACCACACAGAAGTCGTAACAGAAAATAAAATGCTAAAATAAAATAACCAAAAAGGCTAGCATGGAAATCAGAGAAAGAGAGAGACGGCGGCATATACAGCTACCGACACAGCTACAGAAAGAGATAGCAAAATAAAAAAGAAATAAAAGAAAAAAAGAATAGGCAGCTGTAAAGCAGTAAAACTGAAAAATATTGGAAAATGTGTTACGTTATTTTCAATTTAATCTTTTTGTATTAAATTCTGATATGTATAAATTATCTGTGAAATTTATTGTGTAAATAACTTAATTGGCATTTGAATGGGAAATTTCGTAAATGTTTTCGTTATGTGGCTGAGAGTTTGAACAAATGTATCAATAACCATGGGCCGGATAGATGACAAACCGACATTCGGACGGACACACGGACAGTTGAATGGACAAATGTGTGCCTGACTGTATGGTTGGTTGCTTGCTTGCTCTTGCTGTTGCTATTGTTGTTGTTGCTGTTGCCTGCAATAGATTCATGCAGCACAATGCACCATGGAGTAGCAAAACGACACTCATTTATGCATGTAAAGGATACTCATACGCACACACACACACAAACACACACACACACACACACACACGCATATCGGTGTCTGTTGGTCATGATGTATTTAAGCAACTATTGTTATTGTTGCTATTTGTTGTTGTTGTTGTTGTTGATGTGGTTGTCATAATTGTTTTTGTTATTGCTATGCACAAATTATATACATACTTGCCCATATCAAGTATCCAGATCTGCGTATTAATGCACACGCCAATTCACATGGAAATATGAATTTTGTATAACAACAAGACAACATGCGATTGTATGGATTTGCATGAACCGTGCGACTTAATAAATACAAACAAAAACAAAAAAAAAATAAACTAAGCCAATGAAAAAATAAAACCACAACCAAAATGGCATTTTGGCTAAAACATGCGTCGGCTCATTAACAACATGCGAGATGTGTGCGATAGATGGCGAGCGGAGAGTCGTGCGCGGCGAAGGGCAGGCGTTGAATATTTAGTTCATTATGTTCGGCTATGTGTGAACTAACTTGCTAAATTATTAACGCAAGCAGACTGGCAGGTTTGGAGACATGGCGGCATGGAGGCAGGCAAGCGAACTGTACTGAGGCAAGGGAAGGCAACGCAGAAGAAAGCAAAATGAGATGAGATGGCAATTTCCTTGTGCTGTAGGCAAATGCGTTTATCACAGCACGGAAATGCACAGAAATGAGTTATGCGTTGCGAAACAAAAAATAAAAAAAAAAAACAAAAAAAAAAAACAAAAAGAAAAACTTCATTGCATGGTTTTTCATTATTTTTCTTCTTCTTCCTCGTTGCCTTTAATATGATATGCGTTTTCGTTGTTGTTATTTTTTTTGTTTTAAGACGACACCGAACGACAGGCTAAATAAGTATGCTGTAGGCAAAAGCTGCCAAGTGAAAACAAACGACGCTAATGTAGCTGCAGACATGAGCTGAGCCGAGTTGTGTAAACAAGTTGAAGTGCTTAATTAAAAGTGGACGCAGTGCTGCTGACGAACGTGTGGCCATAGAGAATGTACGATCGATGATGCTGCAAGCTCCTGCGATGGGGCTGCAAGAAGACACACCGCACTTCTTAGGACGGGCGTGGCAAGGGGCATATTCTACGAGGTCAAGTCAATAAGTTTCTGCCACATTTGTCAACAGCTTATTGACTTGTCGCAGTACATTTATTTTTTATACCCTGTGCCAAAAAATGGTAAAGGGTATATTAAAGTTGTGCAAATGTATGTAACAGGCAGCAGGAGGCGTGGCAGACCCCATAAAGTATATATATTCTTCATCAGCGTCGAAAGACGAGTCGATCTAGCCATGTCCGTCTGTCCATATGAACGCACGGATCTCGGAAACGGTATGACCTACAATTACCAAATTTTGCACGAAGACTCTCCTAAGCCATAGGCATTAGTTTATTTTTTTTCGATTTTTAACCTATAACATATAGCTGCCATAGGAACGATCGGCCGAAAAACAACATTTAATGAGAAAAACTTTGTTTATTAAGATTATCGTTAATAAATTTTGGATTTGACAGTTTCAGGCAATATCAAATCATAATCCCGAATATGATAAATATCGGTTAAGTATAACATAGTTGCCATAGGAACGATCAACGGCATTGGGTAAAGGGTTTTCTATAGCCGGTTAGCCATTTACAATCAAATTGAGAATTATTTTTTTTTCCCCATGAAATTTAGTCCTGCGTTTGCAGAACGAACACCGCATTCACACCCTCCTCAATCAAATGAACCGTGATGAGTAAAATGCACAAAATTATATGAAATAATTGCAGACAAAAGTTGGTTTTTTTTTTTTCATTTTATTTTAAAACTATCCATATCTATCGGATACCTACACAATATAAAGCCAGTATGAAATCCACACATAAAGATTTTACTTCCGCCAGTGTGCGAAATATGTTGAAGTTTTTGAAGACCTCCTTCTCGATAACTGTGTCCGACAATTTAATGAGACTGAAATACTGCATCGAACTCCGCCGATTTTCCAGATCACGGCAATTATTGCGGGTAATACATTACCAATAAATAAAGCAACTGACTATTGGATATTGATACGTCGAATATCCAGGTTATTTACTGAAAGCACAGGTTGTTCCAAGGGATCGTCTGTTCTCTCCTAACTCACGTAGAGCAAAGCATCCTCCAGTTTTCGCAGAGTCCGACTGTAGCTTATGCTTCGCTTAAAGCAATCTGGCGATTCTACGATTTGACGATTGGATGACACTTCTTTCGCCGTACAGGGTCCGTCGAATAATATTTTGTCTTCCGAGCAGCAGCGACCGAGCCGTGGAAAAATAGAGCTCCGAGCCGAAGGGCGTTCGGGTTATTTTCGTATTGATCCATTTGCTAAATGCTCTCAGTCGCTAAGTGCTGCGCTTTTGCAGATTAGAGACTGTGGTTTATAGGTTCTTGTTTATGTACGGCACTGCACACACCGTTGTCGGGAAAATAAAATGAACAATCTTCACACCGCCGAAAGTTTGGTGGTTCAATATATTAAAGTTCATTGACACAGTCCTAGAGCCAGAAAACTAATGAGCTTTGTGGCAACTATTGTCCTTATTAGCAACGTACAATAAAAATACACCATTGGCATTTTAAGTCAAAGCAAGCAAATTTAAACCATCAGTCAAGAGTGCGGATCAATCAAAGTCGGCAACAACCGAATTTAACACCAACATCCATTTTTAAACAGTTTGTAAAAAAAATTAAAACAATTATGAAAAATACAACCCCGTAAGAAATACAAGAAAACAAGAATTGAATACACCCAACTTGTAACAAAACAGTGATATAAAGCACATTAGAAATATGCAACTACAGAACACATTTCTTTAGCGGTCCAGACAGCGACCAACTATACAAACACATATTAAAACATTCGCGAGACAGCGGACAACCTTAAAATTAAATTTTTTCATATTGTGTTAATATCAAGAAAACAACATAATAAGTGTGAAAGAGGAGCGCCGCCTATCAATCAACAACTAACACTGTACCTCATGGTACTAAGGTCTTAAGAACAATATGTGCCAACCCAAGTTGAGGCAGCTAAAAGTCGTGCCGTATGCACAAGGCAACAAATAATGCTACTAAAACACACGTTTTGGGAAAAGAAATATGCAACAGTTAGATGATAAATTCTACTAGAGAGGACGTTCTAAAAATTATTTTAGTCAACTATTTGAATAAATGCAAAAATCTTAATAAACAACATGAATCACATACAAAAGGTTAACTGCACCTCAAATAGCCAAAGAATCCAAAACCACAAATATCACAACAGAAGCTAAATAGGTACTTGGTTTTTTTTTTATTTCCCATATGTGGGTGAAAAGAACTCACCCAAAAGAATAAGAAAATTGCAATGAAAACCCGTTCGACCTTTCACGATGGTAGAAGAAAAATTCGGCAGTAAAAAAAAAACAAAAAAAAACCAATTAATTTTAGCAAAACACCAATCACCGTAAAATAGAAATCGAAATGAAAAACTGCAAGTAACTGTCTGCATCAACCACTAGATGGGAAAAAATGAAGTCAAAATTTAATGCTCATTTAAAATTGATAACAAAAAAAAAAACAAAAAAAAAAAGTAAACAACAGAAAATAATATAACATCAATAAATTTTAATTGAAAGCCAATTTATTATACGAATGTAGCCGTTAAAAAAAAATGTGGGAAAAAGAAAACAAAATTGAAAAGTAAACTTATATGGAGCAGTTATTTATTTTTCATATCACACTTTTTACATAATATATATATGATGATATAGGTTAATAATTTGTGTAGCTGATTCGAATGATATTCTGTTGAGTGCTTGGTCCAGCATATCTATTAACTAATCAAACTGATTCAGCATCTTGCGACTCGTTGGATTGAAGACGTTGAGCTGAAAGGTGACAAAGTTGTTTTCTCAATAACTTATTGACTGCCTCTTGCACTATGAGTTTTTGTGCCATTGGCGCACTTAGACTAGATATGGGATATGTGAGAATTCCCGTCTGAAGACAAACAGCCAAGATCATGGCTCGTTGGGAATGGTTAAGTTATAAAGCAATTACGCAGCTACTGCCGTCTGTTATCCTAACTACTAATCTTCGTTCAGTACTTGCACAATCATGTGCACAAGAGTTGAGTACATTCATCATAGGCATGCGATTACGCAAGGCGTACAATTGCGATTGCCGTTGCCAATGCGAGTGTGTCTGCGATGCGAGTAGAACAAATTGCTTACGAGTGTTTAATAGCTGATAATGCTAAGCCATGGATTTGCACTTTCACTTGCGCTATGTCCGTCGTCCGCCATTCGCCAACCGCCATCCGCCAGCCGCCGTCATCTATGTGCCACCGATACGTGTTGCAGGCGCGCGCGTGTAAATAGCATGTGTGTGTGTGTGTGTGTGTGTGTGTGTGTGTGTGTGTGTGTGTGTGTGCTGTACAAGCCGATGAATGTACGGTTAAGTACGTGTAATGTTATATTTCGGATGGGCAAGATTAGAACACACACAAAGTGTAAGACAGACATGGAAATGTCTGCGCATGTAATGACAAAATAATTAAGTACTCGTACGCCTTCTAGCAAACAGTGGGAACATTCACAGCTGATGTTATTGCTCAGGCGTACTCATTGCTAATTTAATACTCATACGCCTCCGCCTACGCCGCCTACGCTGCCTG
This sequence comes from Stegana nigrithorax, assembly GCA_037044495.1. NCBI lineage: Eukaryota > Metazoa > Arthropoda > Insecta > Diptera > Drosophilidae > Stegana > Stegana nigrithorax. The sequence goes on along the minus strand of JBAMBQ010003083.1, from coordinate 9,612 downwards.
CCCCACGTACGCCGCCGTCTCTGCCAACGTGTCTGTCTGCCTGCTTCTGCTCTGGCTGCTGCCCCGCTCGTGCTAATTGTAAGCTTATTACGCCTAAACTCGTTAGACGTATGCGAGAAATGCTTTGCCATCGGCCGCATACACAGCGAAAATTCTTTTCATAACAGAAAACAGCAAAAAAAAAAAAAAAAAAAAAATAAAATGAAAATAATAAAAAAAAACGCAAAACAACAGTAAAGAAAATGGAGCTGCTACAGCAGCGACCTGAAATCGTAAGCAGACTCAAACAGTTTAATTTGAATATTAGCTAAGGTTTTATTTTTTAATTTTTCTTTTCGTTTTTGCTTTGGTTTATTTTGTTTTTTATTTATTTTCAGTTCTTCTTTTTTTAAGACTGCTTCGGTTTAGGATGGCTTAAACACAAGCACCGGTCGTTACGGTTCAGTGTAAATGATTTGGTGTCACGGAGCACGGCACGAGCCGCAGCAGGAGGCCTGCCTTGTCGCGCAAAATTAAAGCTAAGCAACATGAAACTAAGCATTTATGAAAATCCATATTTGTCGGGATTTGTATATAATAGCAAAGTGCCTGGGTAAAACGTTGCTGCATGAAGTACGGCTGATAATGACATAAATCTTAGTCATGCGTAATTTATGTTTTGCACAGCACAGCACAACAGAACACAACACAACACAACTCAAGAATGCTTAGCTATTAAAACAAAGCTTTGGTAATGCGTTTGAGTTCTTGGGTGAGCACAGTCGATGACCGTTTAGCGTAAATCAGCAAAGCTTATGTAGTATAACAAAGTTGCTAATGTTTTCTGTTTTTGCTGCGAAATACTCCTAATGTACTCTTCTATGTTAAACATGCAATAAGCTAGCCTAGGCAATTTAACAAAGCTTGGGCAATACAAGAAAAAGTCGATATGCTATGCCAAAGTCGTTTATTCGTTTGCTCTGTCAATAGGTTTCTCACCTACAAGTGTTAAGCACATACTTATGTCTTGCTTAGGCAAGTTAACAAAGCCAGCAGTCAATTTGTAAATGCTGGCACAACTTATGAGAGCAGCATAGTGTTCGACCATGTTAAGCTGCACAGGAACAGGCTCAGAACTTGCATTTTCATAAACCTATTTGACTACGCAATACTGCTTAGGTAATAAGTACAATGCGCATATTAGGCAATTTAGCAAAGTGTGTGTTTTTTTTTATTTTTTTGCAAGTAATCTGCGTAATTTTTGACTTGTGCTTAACCCTTTTCTTCTTTTATTAACTTAACTTTGTCATTTTTTGATGTTTTCAGCTCAACCAAAAAAAATAAAAACGAAAAAGCAACAAGAAAAATTGACAAGGGAAGGCAAAAATTAAGAGAAAACAAAATATAAATGAAATTGTGTTTGGACAAATTCATACATCAAACGAACGCCAACATATTGACAATATAAAAGGCAATAACAACAAAAACAGCATAAAAATCACAGCATCAAAATCAAAACACTGGCAACGTGTAAAGAGTAAAAAGAATAGCAAAACAAAAAAAAAAAAAAATAAATAAATAAATAAATAAACAAATAAAAAAAAAAGAAAAAATTACATAAATGAACTCATAGAAAGTTATTCGAGTGAAGTTAATTCGATGGCAAGTTGGATCTGTCAAGATTATTGGTAGTGAACGTGACAGATAGCCGACAATTGAGACAACTTGCTGCCAGCAATCGCCGTCTCCGTCTCCGTGTCTGTCACCGTCACCGTTGAATCCGCATCCGCAGCCAGGAGCCAGCAGCCAACAGCCAGCAGCCGGTAATCGGCAGTCGGCAGTCGGCAGTTGTAGGCGCAGAACAGCTAAAAATCATGACCGTGGCCACTGCCACGCCAACCTAATAATACAATCGATATGCCATTTGCACGTTGATGTCTGTCTGTCTGTTTGCCTTGTTGTCTGTCTGTCTGACTGTCTGTCCGTCTGTCTGTCCGTCTGTCTGTTTATCTAACTGGCTGTATGACTACTGGGCGTGCAACTCTGGCATAAGTACGCAAAGTCCTTTTTGGCCAACACGCAAAGCACTCAGCACGTCTCGTTTGCGGTGTGAAACTGATTTTATTTGATTGGCGTCGTGCAAACGCTGCCACACAAAATATGTAGGCGAGTGTGGGTATTTATAAAACAAAAAACAAAAAAGCAGCCCAAAAAAAGAATATCAAAAAAAGCAAAAAAAAAAGTAAATAAACAACCCAATGGGAATAGAGGAACGGAAAAAACAAAAATAAAAAAAAAAATAAAAAAAAAAAACAGATAAAGTGTAAACGTAAACGAAAATGAAAGCAAATGTTGCAATGATGCGTGGGTAGAGCGGAAAAGGCGGGGCGAAACCGGCGACACAAGCGCGAGCAGCACGCAAACAGCAAATCAAACAAATCGTGTCGAAGTGAAGAGGCGCCAACCGCCATCGCCGTTGCCACTTCCACGGCGGCTGCTGTTGCTGTTGCTGTTCATGCTGTTCATGCTGTTGACATGGCAAAGATAAATGCAAAAGTTTCTATCTATCACTTCACTACAGTGCCGTGCAATAGTACGAGTACACGCGAATGTGAACGTTTACCGTGCGCCGCGATATGGTCGCAATGTTGCCAATTGGCAGCAGCCCGCAATGGAGCGCAACTCATCGAAGTCATCTTCGGCCGTCGTCAGTGCTGTCGTCATCGTCGTTGCCATCATTGGCGTGTCTACGCTTAAGGGGGAGGGGGCAAATTATGTGGGGGCGCAAACGTCGCCGGGCGATCTAATTTCAAATTAGAAAAACAAATAATTACCCAGCGTTGAATGGCAACGATGATGAAGATAAATTGCGACAATGATTCCAAGGCTGGTGGAGATTATTAAGTGATTCTAATTAGCGTGAAAGTAATCTGTTTCTTTGTGCCTTCGCTTTGCTTTCGCTTGGGCTGCGGCATCGGCATTGGCATCGGATTCGACTTGCGTTTGTGTTGTGCTTTTTCTTTTATATGTTTTTTTTTTTTTTTTTTGTTGTCTGTTTTCATTTTTCTCGTTTTCTTCTTCTTCATCTTGTGATGCTTTTTTTAGTGTGTCTTTTCGTTTGCGTTTTGTGTTTTTTTTTTTTGTTTTTTTTTTTTTTGGTTTCTTGTTTGCATTCGTGCTGTCCATGTCCTTTTTGTTATTATTTGCTGTCATCGATTAATGCGATTGCTCAGTGCGTTTCATTAATTTCGACACGAGCACTTGCTGGCATAATATTATAATAAACGAAAAGTTTAAATACTCATGCGGAGGGGAGGCTCGGTCCAGACCACTCAGCACGAGCACGTGGAACCGCACGGAGAGTGGCAAGCGGATTAGCGCATTTTAATCTGTTAGCTGTACGTGAAAAATGATGCGTAACGACTATATGCAGCATTATGCGGAAGCGTTTTCTTTCTCTCTTTGAATTTGTGTACTTTTGGTTGTTTGTTTTTTTTTTTTTTTTTTTTTTTGATTATGTTGTTTTTTATCAAATATTTATACAGGCTAATTAGCTGGTTTGCATTTTACACAAAGCGCTTTCAGAAATTTGTTGTTGCGCAGTAGCGATGTTTTTTCATCATACGTTAATACTCTATGATGTTTGCATGTGTCTGCATGTTATCAGATAATAACACAGTCTGCTAGACCAGACTAAATTGGCTGCTGCATCACCAGAATGCCAACCCATTCATTTAAATGATCAATCGCCCATACGCTTCCTCTTTGCTTGACTCGAAACATCTTTTCCTCATTTGAATTTCTCCCTTTGAAAAATACATAGCTCCTCAATGCTGCCTAGTGATTTTTCCAATACTTACTTCGAGTAAAATTGAGGCCATAGGTAAAATGTTTGTAGTTGCCGCAACAAGTGGAAAACTGTTGCTGATGCAGAGTTCCGTAGTTTGGCATGTTCTGCCGATGTCAAGACGGCTGCCGGCGTTTTGTAACGATGGGGCTGTTTAAACACAGCAATTGCATGCCAAGTGGCTTAAATAATATTAAAGCGGACATTTAATGAAATCAGCTGCAGTTGCCTGTCAGCAGACGCTGAAATGCCTGCGTGAAAAGCAGCGTAAAAGACACGTAATGTTTGGGTTTAGCCAGCAGCACTCACTTATAATGAAATTTATGCCAGCCATTTTTTTTTTTTTGTTTTTTCAGCGTATTAACGTGGTCAAATTGACAGTTTTTAGTAGCGTAATGTCCGCAGCACATAATAGAAATACTCATAATAATAATGATGATGATAATAATAATAATAATAATAATATGCAACAGTACATTGTCTTAAGGAGCGACTTAGCACAGTAGAGACTCGTGCCATGCCACGTGCCTTGGCTTGAACACTTGTCTTATTTTTGACATAAGTGCCTTGACATTAACGCACAAATTGACTTAACGAAACCCACTCAAAGTCTGTTGTTCTCGCTTCTTTATTTCGCTTTTCTTTTCGCGCTTCTCGCTAATAGCAGCAACACACGCAAACATTCTCGATGCCGCAGCATTTATTTTTATGTGCTATGCGTGCTCTAACCATTCTTTGTGCGTCTATTATACATGTGTGTGTGTGTGTGTGCGTGTGTGTGTGTGTGTGTGTACTGTTCCGCATATACTTAATGTAACAAATGTTGGCTTTTTTCACTTTTTTGTTTGCTTTCCGTTTTTGTTGTTCCCGAGCAATGATTAAACATTAAACAAAAAAAAAAGAAAATGAGAAAAAAAAAATAGAAAAACAAAAATAATATTAATAATAATAAAAAAAAGTAGCTGCTTTGTCTACTGCAAACAAAATAAAAAAGGACACAAAAAAAAAAACCCATGAAGCTCTGCTTAGATTGTTTTTTTTTTTATTTTTTTTTCTTCGTTGCTTTAAAAATATGTCCTTAAAAGCATATTTGTTACAGCGTCTACATTAGGTGGCATCAACCGTCAAGCGTCAAGCGCGCAGACACAGTCAAAGCTCCTGTGCACATACACGTATTTTACGCGCTATGACTTTGGCTAACTAAGTAGAACTTTTGTTTTTTTCTTTTTCTTCTGTTTTTTTCAAATTTTGAAAAGGAAATGTTATACCAAGCAGAGAACGATACAAATATATATATATATATATATATATAAAAAAAAAACAAAATAAAAAACAAAAAAAAGGAAATGCAAAAAAAAAATTGTTTACATATTCAATAATCTTTAATAATGCATAACAAATCATTGTAACTGGTTTAAAAGATGATTACACGCACAGACGCACCCACGTATGCGTGTGTGTGTGTGGGTATGGGTTTGCTGCTGCATGTGCGTGTGCTTATGCGTAAGCGTCTAAGTAAACATACGTCTACGCACAGTTGTGGCCATATATTTAGCTACAGTTGTTTAATGAACTTTTAGTTAACCATATTTAATATATAAGATATTACTTTAATTAATTTTTTAAAATCTTGTCTCTTATGTTGAGCACATGCACGATTTATTTGTTCATATTCTACATTTAATTGCAATTACAGCTCGTTAAACTATATCAATACAATTTTATTAGCCTAACAAATGTTTGATAAAGTTTTCTTCCCAAATAATGTGTGCTGAATATATGACCCACCACTGTATGTGTGCGTTTGCTTACGCGCAAAAGCGAATTTTATTTAAGTAGGTGAATGTCTTGGCAAATGGCTTCGCGTATGGCATAAACAAAACACATCTTAATGATGCTTAGCATTCTGCTTCTCGTTCGTCTCGGTTGCGTTGTTGTTGTTTTTTGCACGTCAACTGTTTAGTGATGTTGTCGTTGTTGTTGTTGTTTGTTGTTGTTTGTTGTTGTCGCCCATAATACGGTTACGCCCATACGCATGAAATTTGGCGTTGTGGCACTCATGTTGCTTACATATGTCTTCGTTTGATGCTTGATAACCGCAGGTTGTGCATACGCACCGTTGGCCCTGTTGATGCCATCCTCTGCCATTCTCCTCCAACGTCTGCCATATACAATTGTACAAGTTCTCAGTCACTGTCACTCTGGCTTTTATACGATACACACACACAAACACACACACACACACACACACACACCCACATAACATACTTCGCTACTCTGCTCCACACTGCCTCGTATGGTTCTATTGGTCTGCGTTTACTTGGCGCACTTCCGTTCTCGCATTGGCACTGGCTCTAGCACGGGTACTCGCTTCTTCTTGTTATGTCTCTGTGTGCATGAACAGCAGAGCACTCGCGTATGTCGAAGAGACAGGCAGCAGGCAGGCAGTCAGCCAGTCAGGCAGTCAGGCAGGCACATTCAGTGTTGCCTTGGTGCGCTCCTTGCCCTCAATAAAATTACTCAACGTCAAAATTCTAATAACGTTACAATATATAATCATTTTACAAATGTACAGTGTATGTGCGCACAAGTGTGCGATGTGTGTGTGTGTGTGTGTGTGTGTGTGTGTGTGTGTGTAGGCGATGTGGTGCGAATATGCGGGGTATGCGGCGTGAAAATGCCTCGCAGTGAAATGTTGCGTTGTGTTATTAATAAGTCACAGCATGCGGTAATTTGCGTCAGTACTCGACTTCTAACAGCCGCATACGTATAATGGCAACAACAACAACAACAGCAACAATAACAACAAAAACATTGCCATCGTCTTCATCGTCGTTGTCGTCGTCGTCGTCATCGACAGCGACATCCGCATGCACAGACATGTGCACATCGCCGTCAGCAGCAACATAACAACAACAACAATAACAACAACAGGAAAAGTAGCGGCAGCGGAAGTAGCAGCGTCACATCATTCTTCTTCTTATATGCATGCTTATGGGCAACTTAGTTATCGCAATGGCTTGCTTAGCCTTTGTATATGATTTTTGTTGTTCTTGTTGTTTTAGTTGTTGTTGCCGTTATCGTTCGCGCTGCTGCTGCTGCTGCTGCTGTTATTATTATTATTACTGTTGTTGTTGCACTCATGTCGCCCCAAAGAAATTGTAATGATTGTGGATGCTGATTTATTTGCACATAAATGATTTCTGATCTGTTCCTAAATGCCAACACGTCGCTGTTGCACATTGCGTATACGTAATGTTACTATGTTTCAATTGATTCACACACAAATTAATACATACGCACACACACACACACACACACATATATATAATACGATTGTATACACACATATAATATGTACATAAATACGTTTGCTGGCATGTCATCATGGCTGTCTGCTTTGTGTTAACTCATTAGAGAACACTCGGCAACAAGGCTACGATTCTTGGTCCTTGCTGTGTGCGTTTGCCCATTTCATGGGGTGCACTCAGTGTGCTCTGGCATGCTCTAGACAAGCGTCTCTGTTGTTAATTGTTGCAAATGACATGTAATGCAAATTGTCACTAAGCAGCAATGCCTGTGCCCCGCCTGCCTGAGCAATGTGTCCGCACAGTCTAAATATGCAAAGGAGCAAATCTGAGCGTTACATCTTAGACTTGCAGACGAGCGGGTATTCATGTGCCTCACGCTGGCTTGTCTGGCGTGCAATGTGTACGTATACACACACACACACACACACACACACACACACACACACACACACACACACACACACACACACACTAACTCAATTGCATCTTGGTTTTCTGCGGAAATTTTGAGTTGTTTTATCAGTTGGCGGCGAACCACATTAGGACATCATATCAGTTCATATTATGCAGCTTAGGCAAATAGAAAATCACTTATGTGGAAAATTAGTATTTTCCCCCCACTACTTTCTACTTGCATAGAGAGGAGCCTAGAATATATCGACTAAAATAATAGTCTCGCGGGAGCTGCTCGATATGACAGAATCTAGACAAGAGGAGCCACGTAAGCATGTATTTCTTATAATTATAAAGAATGAAGAAAAACATTTTATTTTCTTTTGTGGGATTTTACAAATTCTTGCATATTGATTATTATAATACAGTATAAGAGAGTAACAATATATATTTATATATTTATATATATATTTATATGTATATTTATATATAGAAAAAGTTGCATGTGTCTGTTGCAGCATTTAAGTTCGCCTGCAACCAAATGAAGAAATTTTCCACTTGACAAGGCACATTGTCTCGCAATTAAAAGCTTTCGATGATTGTTATTATTCCTTTTCGCAACTCATTAGCACATTAGTTTAATTGAATTACTCGTGCTCATGCTTGTTAGCGGGGGCGGGGGCGGCTGCGTTGGCTGGGTCATGGTGCGGCAATTTAAATTCGATTATTGCCGCTTCCGCTTTCACACGACACACATCGATGTATGTGCGTGCGAGTGTGCGTCCGGACTTGGGTGTGTAAGAGTATACGTATGCCGACGTCCTTGCGCACACTCCAAGTCCATTCATGGCACAACTAATGCAATCGAATTTTGTCCGCCTTGCCGCTCGTTCGCTGCGCAAACGATTAAAAATCCATTTAGTTCTTTGCCGTTTAACAGTTCTAAGGGTATTGAGTTGACATAGCCAAGTGCCGTGCCCAGCCTTGCCTAGCCGTGCGTCGTCCTGTCGTCCTGCCGTCCTGCCGCTCAGTGTGAGAGTACTCTGAACTATTTTTGCTTGCGCTGTCATTTGCGTATTTTGCATGCTAATGTTGATGCCGGGACTTTGATTCAGTTTCGTTTACGTATACGGATTTGCTACGGTCCCAATTGAATACGTATTCGAACGCTTCGCTGTGCCACATGATGAAGTTTCGACTTTTTAGGCGAAAGTCACCGGCCAAGTCGATGCAAGTTCTAATGTAAATCATTCATTTAAATCACTTTGAATGCTTGGCCAGCCCGTTATGCGTTCAAATATTTACAACAAGTACATTGTTGCCGATGTGGCGAAATATTCGGAGCCACTCCAACTTGTAGTTTTAATGCGCCAATACTGCAAAAAAGAAAACAAAAAAAAGAGTTCAGTTTTTTCGCTTTGCAAGAAAATTAATTGAATCATATAGATTGTATATATGCCTTATGTACTCTCGTATTTTCTAATCACTAACCCATTGTTTTAGGAAATCACATTTATACTGAATAAAACTTATTTAAAAATTCAACAAATTAACATATTCCCCTCCGCCTTTGCTCCATATTTGAAACCTTTAAAACTGGAGCACTGCAAAATGACATGAGACAATAAAAATAATCCTCAAAACTTTCCGTCCCTGAAACCCAAACAAGAGGCATCTATATAAGAACATAGAAGTAAAAAAATAAATTTAGATGAAAAATCAATTAAAATGTTTTAAATGCTGCACGTTAAAAAAAAACAAACAAAGATAAAAATAAGGTGAACAAAAAACCGAAATTGGGCTGAGGGAAAAGCATATGCAAATGCAGTTTAAACTGCAAAACGCAGAAAATCCCCGAATGGCAAATATTGCTCACCCTTTCGTCTTTCTAAGAGAAAACCAAATCTAATGTAATTGCAATTTGATACGAAGTTTCCGGCTTTTTTTTTACCAATGTCTGTTTCTTTTATCTAGTTTAATTTTTTTCTTCCTGCGTCCGTCAGTTTTTTGCAGCAACAACAAAAAAAAAACTCTGCTTACACTTTTTTAAATTGAGTTTTGTTGGAATATGTGCAAATTTTT
>JBAMBQ010003082.1:0-10270 GCA_037044495.1 Stegana nigrithorax | reverse complement strand
CAGTGAATGATACAGAATCTTGCGAGAGCGGGGAAGCTGTGTGTAGTAATCGCCTGCAGCCGAGGTGTTCCTTTTTTTTCTCCTTTTTCTTCAATTCAAACAAAATATCAAATATAATAGTAAGCTACATTTGAATGCTCACGTAACTTAATTAGAAACCCTTAAAGCTCTGAATATTCTATTAAAGTCAAATTTATTTGACACAGAATACTTATACAATTGGGAAATAAAAAAAAAAAAAAGTAATAAAATTGTGGAAAATGTAAAGAAATGTCTTTTAATCGTAGCAATCTATCTAATCTTGTTATATATATCTACTCTTTAAATGGTTCTATATTAACACGTGTTTACGAATTTAACGACTTAGGTGTTTAATTGAGCCCGAAACTTAAGTTTAATTCTCACATTCTCATGGCTACTAATAAAGCTTTATTAAGAGATGGGTTAAATAATTTAATGATCCTTATACCACCAAGCAGCTTTTCACTTCTTTAGTTCGTCCGATTTTAGAATATGCTTCATGTATTTGGAATCCCCATCTAATAACACATTTTGACCGTATTGAATCTGTTCAAAAACAATTTTTGCGTTGCGAGGATTAAACTGGATTTCAGCAATTCGTCTTCCCTCATACCATTGCCACCTTAAATTGCTTAATCTTCCTACCTTAGCTAGTCAGAGATCCGTGTTATTTATACTTTTTTCATAACCTGATAAACGGAAATGACAATTCGCCTTGTCTCCTCGGGAAAGTAAATTTTAACCTGCCTTCGCTTTCAACAAGATATTATTTGCCCATCACACTAAACACTGCACGATCATCTTTCCTACTGCATGATCCGTTTTATGTTATGTGTTTGGCTTATAACACTAACTATCTTTTATTTTCTTCTTTTCTTACTCGTAGATTTAATGAAATTAGATAGAATAATATTCTTACTTTAATTTTTACTTTAATATTTGTATATATTTTAATTTAGTTTTATAGTTTTCTTAATTAGTTTTTGCAATCTTCTAGTACTAATAAAACTTGTTAAATAGATAAAGCTGCTGTTGGCCATTATCGGTCGTAGCTGTGGAACAGACACTAGGTCAGGTTTCGTAAGTCCTCTAGCTTGGTAGTGCGCTACCACAACGTCTGCACAAAAAAAATTTGAGTACCGTTAAAAGCTTCAGAGATGTATCAAATCGTATATATATATATTAATTGGTGGGCTTATTATTAACTGTCAAAAAATTTTCACATGATTTAAAAGCATTCAGTTTTTTTTAAATGCGAAAAATGTAATTATGTAGTGCCTTGAGGCACTCTTACATGTTAGAGGGTTAAGGAGATAGATCAGCTATTAATTGTAGCTGTGCATTGTTTTGTTTGACCACTTGCTTGGTAGTGCGCTACCACAACGTCGGCGAAAAAGGTACTTGTATGTTGGTGGCAGATCTGAGTGGTTATTTTAAATCATGAGCACTGAACAAAATAATGAGACGGTTGCTGTTACGGATGGCAATCAAGCACATTACTTTAAACTGCTATTAAATATGCTGTGATAATCAATTTATGAATTTTTGTCCTTAATTTTATTTATTTATATTTTATTGTTCCGTGCTTAAAATATATGTAAAAAATTAAATTATTATTTTAAATTAATAATGTATTATAAAATTCAAAAAAATTTTTGTGAAAAAGGCCAAAAATTATAGTCCATAAATATTCATATTCCTGCCTGAAATTATCTTTTCACTTTTTAGCACTACACTATCGTAGAAGAAGGAAAATACATGTATATTTATATATCTTGAAGACAAAATGAGTTGATGTTTTTTTTGTTTGGTGTAATCTATGCCATTATTAAATAATCCTATGTTTTTACCCCGAAGGGAAAAACACTTTTTGACATAGTAATGTCTAAGCTCTCGGGAAAAAATTTCTGTTAATTCAGTGTGATCAACAGAGTGAGCAACAGCTACACAACAACTCACCCTGTGGTTGTTGTTCGCAACAGCTAGACTTAACAGTGGCACAACAGTTTTTGTGTATTTGCTGATGACAGCTTTGATTTTCTAAATGTTATTTGCCATATGCATAACCCGTTTCATTATTTGCTGAAAGCCGAAGAATATTCTTTTCTGCTTGCACTTATTGTCTTGTTGCTATTTCTCTAACTTCGTGGTTTTTGTCTGCTCGCTCTGTGGTTGTTGCTGTTTTTGATGGTCTTGTATCATTTCATTTGCTTTTGCTTTTAATGTACGTGTATTAATGTAAACATGCGTTAAAAGAAGAAGGAATATATCAGTCTTTATGAATTATTTCGTTTCTTCTTTTTTTTTGGATTTGTGCATAAGGCACACACGAAAAAGAGCAGCAGGGAAATTTATATATAAAAATTAAAACATTAAAATTAAAAAAATTTGGTACACCTTTGCTGCCCGTTATTACATTAAATTGCAGATAGTACTATGTTGCAATGATACTGCTTGGATAGCAGTAACTTCAAGCAGTTTAATGGGGTTTCGTTTTGGGTTTTTTGCTTCTGCCTTGGTATGTACTTGAAGTCTGAGATGGTGTGCTTTTGTAGAATTTTGTGTAATATGTGCATATATTGTATAAAAACACCTATGTCACGGTGAAGGTCGCTTTTCTCCAGAACCCATGGAGCATTTTCGATATTTTGTATCACGTTGTTTTGAAATTGCTGGGTGATTTTTAGATTGCTGTCAGACGTGTAGCCTCAGAGTTGAGATCCGTATGTCCACACTGACCATAGAACTTGTTTATAAACCATTAGGTTGTTTGCCATGGATAGCCTAAGCTTAATTTTCCATATTAATGTCCACAAGAAAAGTTTTAGACCTATTAGTTTATCATCGTTCCTACTAAAGGGTCTGGAGCGAACAGTTGAGCTTTACATTAGATCAAGGGTTCTCAAACGCAATCATCTCAACATGAACCAGCTTATCAAAGTTGAAAATCATGTGACTCTGGTCTTCACGATCTTGTCAATAAAATCGAAGGGAGCATAAGTCGTGATCATTACTCTCTGGGGGCAACCTTTGTTTCTATGTGCAACTCATCGCATGCACTTGGGATACCAAGTACTCTTGTGAGATGGATACACAACATGTTGGCTAACACAATAATTCAAACAGGAACAGACGAAGACAAGGTCACCATAAGCGTGCAGAAATGTTGTCCGCAAGGCGGAGTCCTCTCCCCACTACTCCGGAGCTTTGTAGTCAACTCCTTACTAGAAGAGGTCTCAGGACCCAACGTACACATACAAGCGTACGCTGATGATGTTTGCCTACTTACATCAAACAAGTCATTAGGAACTGCTTGCAACCACTTGCAATTGGCCATTGACAAACTTGATGAGTGGTGTAACCGACACGGTCTGTCTGTCAACCCTAACAAAGCGAGTGTAATACTGTTTACTAGGAATAGACAGATGGAAAGTATCCTACCTATCAGGTTGAAGGGATGCATACTAGAGTTACACAGCGAAATAAAATATCTAGGGGTCACTCTAGATAAAAAGCTTAGCTGGAAGGCTCATGTTGAATAGCGAATATCAAAAGCCCTCAGCACCTTCTGGTATTGTAGACGAGCTTTTGGTAAAACATGGGGTTTGAAACCTAAGATAGTAAATTAGTTGTACACAACTACAATCAGATTAATCTAAACCTATGCAGCTGTAGTATTGTGGCCAAGAACCTGTCTCAAAAAGACAATCGAGGCGCTAAACAAGCTGCAAAGAGTAGTCTGCTTGGGCATTACTGGAGCCATGTGCACCACAGCCTCGGACTCTCTTAATGCGCTGCTGAATTTGCTACCGCTGGACTTGGTACTTGGACAGCATACAGACTACTACGTAACATAAATATTCGAAAAGTTTGATAGGCATGGTTCATCATTGTCTCTACCTTCTGATATTACATCAATGACAGTTTCCTTGCGGAAAGGTTACGAAGTGGAGCTCACGCATAGAAGATGTGGATTTAACCACATTAACTCCTTGATTGCTTCACAATTGTAATGTATACAGACGGCTCCCTCACACCAGAAGGAACTGACGCGGGATGGTTCCTCAACGACTTAGTGAAGGAGTCTTACCCACTTGGAAATCCAGTTACAATTTTTCAAACTGAAACCTACGCTATTTCTCAGGCAGAAGACTGGATCAGGCAGAACAGGAAACGCGGACACAATATTGCCATTTTCAGCGATAGCCAGGCCACTCTCGTCCCTGGACAGTGTCCAAGTTACCTCTAAGCTTGTTCTTGACTGCAAGAGTAGACTGAAGAACATTTCTAAATGTAATACAGTCACTCTTCTATGGGTTCCAGGCCACAAAAGCATTGGTGGAAACGAAGCAACTGACGAACTAGCCAGAATCGGTGCAACCACTAAACCTGTGGGTCCTGAGACCATAATCCCAGTGAGCTCTGAAAGGGTCCATCTCTGGAAAAGAAACTACATGGACAAATTCCATAAGAGAAGATGGTTGACTATTGAAACCTGCATACTTACAAAAGGTTTCTTGAAAGCGCCCAATGGAAAAACGGGGGAATTCTTGCTCAAACTCAGCAGGAAAGACTGTCGATTGCTGGTGGGTGCCCTCACGGGACACAACCAGACTAGGAACCATCTTCCTAGAATGGGACTTGCGACTGACACAATGAGCCCCTCTTGTCTAGAGGAAGCAGAGACAACCGAACATTTTCTGTTCGGTTCTCCTGCCTTCTCACGGATAAGAAGTAGCACTTTTGGGTCAGACGTCAAAAGACTGGACGACTTTCAGTCTTTAGATTTAGACAAAATTTTTAAGTTTCTGAAAAGAACTAAAAGATTTGACTAGACGGGGTAATATAGTCCAATGAACCAAGAGTCTGAGTGCTACAGAGGGGCATTTGACTTACTAGCCCAAATCAAACGAAAATCCAATGTCAGAGTAGCAAACCATTACAGCACACTTAACAGAATTTCGGGGAATAATAAAGGCTCCCGCATACAAAAATTTCAACATGTATGAGATGCGGCCTCTATATGATTAACAGTCTCTGTGGTTATGTTTCGATGTGTTGATTTCTGTTAGCAACAGCAAGCGGCAAAACAGTTTTTGTCTATTTGCTGATGACTAGTTAAATTTTGTAAATGTTATTTGCCATTCAATGTTGTTTTTGTTGTGCACAATACTTTTCGTTGTTTGCTGAACAAAAAGCCGAAGCATTTATGTTCTTGTTGCTATTTCTCTAAAGAAGCAAAGAAACATATACACATTAATTGAAAAGTGTGTGTTTTCTGCAATGCAATAGCAATGCAAAGCAATAAATAAAAGTGTTGTATACATCAATTAATATGGTTTACAGGACAGTCTCGAGAGTAGAATACCTTAAAATATTACCATTTTCACATATATGTGAGATAAAAATGATTCAGGCTTTACTGTTTATTTCGCAAAAATTCAATTCAGTGGTCAGTGACGAAAACTCATATCACACATACATGTTTAATATGTATAATGTATATGAAGTAGGAAAGAAAGAAAGCAACTCACTACTGCACTCTATTGTCAGCGGTGAACAGTTGTACAACATCGGCAATAGAAATTATAGAAATCATTACTAATAAACATATTAGTGGTCTCACACATTAC
This sequence comes from Stegana nigrithorax, assembly GCA_037044495.1. Lineage (NCBI taxonomy): Eukaryota > Metazoa > Arthropoda > Insecta > Diptera > Drosophilidae > Stegana > Stegana nigrithorax. Next base: position 4,616 of record JBAMBQ010003082.1, on the reverse strand, counting down.
TGGCGTAGTGACACAATGTGTACAACAACAACAACATTCATATAAAATATGTCTAGGAGTTTTTTAATGTTTCCACCCATATTAGCAGCAGCTATGTAAAGCAACGATCTTTAATACTGCAATAAAAAATTAGTGAGAGCGCACGCAAGCAAAAGAGCGTAAGCGAATTTGTGAGTATAATTACAACAATTGCATTTTCTGTTCTTGTTGTATTTACGATATATATAAGCAGAATATTCTTTTCTGCTTGCACTTTTTTTCTTGTTACTATTTCTCTAAATTCGTTGCATTGTTTTAAGCATATAAGAATGCGCAACACTACTGCTCGCTCTGCGGTTGTTGTTGTTTTTGTTGGTCTTGTATCATTTCGTTTGCTTTTGCTTTTAATCACAATGTGCTTTTCCATTATTATGAAATGGTTGGTTTTTTTGGTAACAATAACTACGCAGTTACGCAAGTGCGAAGCGAAATGCTAGTTGGTACAGTGTATAAAGGCAATGAACAGCTTAAATGTTATTGTCTGTGTTAGTTTCTTATTTTTATACCCTGTACCAAAAAATGGTAACTATACCCTGTACCAAAAAATGGTAAAGGGTATATTAAAGTTGTGCAAATGTATGTAACGGGCAGAAGGAGGCGTGGCAGACCCCACAAAGTATATATATTCATGATCAGTATCGAAAGACGAGTCGATCTAGCCATGTCCGTCTGTCTGTCTGTCTGCTTGTCTGTCTGTCTGTCTGTATGAACGCACGAATCTCGGAAACGGTAAGACCTACAACCACCAAAATTAGCACGAAGACTCACCCAATACATAGGCATAACAAGTTTATTTATTTTTCGATATTCGACCTATAACATATAGCTGCCATAGGAGCGATCGGCCGAAAAACAACATTTACTGAGAAAAACTTTTTTGTTTATTAAGATATCGTTACCAAATTTTGGATTTAATGATTTTAGATAATACCCAATCATATCCCCGGATATTTCAAATGTCGGTTTACTATAATATATAGCTGCCATAGGAACGATCGGCCAAGAAAAGCCTTTTACTAAAAAAAAATATTTGTTTTCTTGAGATATCCTTACGATATGAATACAAAATATTAAAGCAACAAAAAAATATATTCAGTTTTGGATTGGGTACAGGGTTTTCTTTAGTCGGTTACGCCCAACTATAGCCCTGCCTTTCTAGTTATTTTTAATCAATTTGCTGCTTGCGTTCAAATCTTGCGGGGGACATATGAAAGTATTGAAAATGCAAATTTAAATACAAAAATTTAAACACATTAAAATAAAATATTTCTGCCATTAACTTTTGCTATCTGTTATTACATTAAGTTTTAGACATAACTATGTTCCGATGCTACTGCGTATAGCGCAGGTGCTTCTAACCACCAGTTAACTGGTGAATTCTTTATTTTTATACCTTGCACCAAAAAATGGTAAAGGGCATATTCAGGTTGTGCAAATGTATGTAACGGGCAGAAGGAAGGAAGCGTGGCTGACCCCATAAAGTATTTATATTCTTGATCAGCATCAAAATTCGAGTCGATATAGCCATATCCGTCTGTCTGTCCATCCGTATGAACAAACGGATCTCGGAAACGGTTAACCTACAACCACCAAATTTTGCACGAAGACTTTTCTAATCCATAGGCATAATAAGTTTATTTTGCTTTTTCGATATTCAAGCTATAACACATAGCTGCCATAGGAAAGATCGGCCTAAAAACCACATTTACTCACAAAAACACTTTGGTTTTCCAAGACATCGTTACCAAAATTTTGGATTTAATAGTTTGGCAGAAAAAACAAGATTTACTGAGAACATTTTTTTGTTTCTTAAGATATCGGTACCAAATTTTGGAAGATGCAATAAGCTAAAAACTGAATATCCGAATCATTTTCACTCTCATGCTGCAAATAAATAATTGCTGCAGAATATTTAAAAAAAAAAAATATATGTATTTTAGTTAAGAAGTAGTCAATTAATTTCAATAAGCGCTTCATTGATCGTAGTATCCATTGCTTATTATACTTTGTTTACAAAAATTAGCTGTTAAGTTTCACAATTATATAATTTATTTTTAAGAAGTATACTCACGCTTTCCACATTAGTTTTAACTAAAGCGTGAGAATCCCTAAAAATTTACTTTAAATGTTTATGTTTTAAATATATTCCTTAAGTATAACTATATAAAATGTAACACATTCATAATACATGCTTATGTATATATAAATGTATAAGATCACAAAATTAATAATGTTACTTGGTGTCTATCTGCTAGCAATGGAAATGTGATTTCCATTACAATGAAGTAGTTTTTTCTTGCCAACAATATATAAATCGTTAAGCAACGCTGAGTTGCAGAGCTTGGTGGCTTAGTGGTAAAGGCACTTACCATGGAAATTGTTGAGAGTGAATTAAGATCTTGTCGCGGAAAATTTTTTGAGTTGGCTTTCAACTTTTGTTTTTATTAAATTTGTTTAAATTAAATAATGATTTTATTAAATTAAATAATGCACGGGGAGGTAGTGGAATTATTTTTTTTATAAGTCATATCTCTTTATTATTAATGTTATCTAGGCGTTAATCAGCACTCAGTTTGTGCTATGAGACACCTGGTGTAAAATAGTTATACATTCGCCAGTTTTTGTGTTACAAAAGGGTTTCTTAGTTTAGACTTCATTATCATTAAATAAAAAGTTGACATTAAGCAACAATTTACCATTAAATAACAATTTAACATTAAATAACAAAAGGGCCGAAGTTAGACCAGTCTCTAGATTAGATGTCTAAAGTGACGTCGTTTAAGTCTCTTTATGGGGACTGAGGTGGCCAGAGATCTAGCCAGCCGGTTCTTGTGGTTTAGCAGTCGGTCGTTGTATCTGCTGGAGAAAAAACAGACTTGGTCCTCAACGGTGGCCAGATTTAGGTCACGGTGCAGGGTAGAGCCCCGAACGTACCAGTCGCAACCAGTAATTTGTCGTAAGGCTTTGTTCTGCATGGTCTGGAGCCGTTTGCGGTTCGTTGCTGCTGCTATACCCCAGATTTGGATTCCGTACCGCTAAGTAGGCGCGACCACCTGTTGGTACAATGTTCTCTTATTACGGAGTGAGAGTTTGCTCCTGCTGTTGAGGAGCCAGGATAGCTTGTTAAGCATGTTGCGGCAGGTGCCCATGACTGCTCCTATATGGTCCCTGAATGTCTGTCTGCTGTCAAGAACTAGTCCCAAGTACTTAGCCTTGTTGGCCTGGTTCATAGCAACACCGCCGAGGTAGAGTGCCGGCGGGGTTCCTCTCTTCAGTGTGTAGCATACATTTGTGCACTTAGTGGCATTAAGCTTAATGTTCCATTTTTTCGCCCAAGCTTCGAAGACTCGTAGGTAATCCTGTTGCATCTTCCCGGGACAGTGTCCGTGGGTTGTTCTTCTGGAGTAGGTAGATCTGCTGTGTAGATGGAGTACAGGATAGGTCCCAGGACGCTGCCCTGTGGAACTTCTGCTTGCACTGCGAGGGTGGCTGATGTTCCCCCGCGCACTTTAACCTTGAAGCGGCGGCCTTCCAGGTAGGAGCGTAGTAGATGGAAGTAGGGCGCCGGTAGCGAGGCTTTAATTTTGGCTAACAGGCCGATATGCCAAACGCGGTCGAAAGCTTGCTGCACGTCGATGAATATCCCATTGCAATATTCGGTTTGTCCTTGTTTGTATCAGATATCTCGTGACAGTTCTAGGTAGTCTGTCCTCCTTTAAATTCATTGTGTATCTTATATATCCAAAGTGCATCGAAAGAGCGTACGCATACATTGAGGCACGATTTGTTTCCAGGGCTATAACGTAATTAAGCGTTTTCGATGGCAATTTGAATATTCTTTTAATATAATATGTTTGAAGTCTTTCTAAATTGTCAAATTCGTCGCATCCCCATACCTGTGCTGCGTAGCACATTAAAGCCTTTGCTGTTGCCTCAAAGAGCTTATACTTTGCGCTATGGTCAACATTTTTCTTACCTCAGAAAGTTTTCCATGTACTATATATGAATTTTTTCGCGACCTTTAGCTTAAGTGCTACATCCTTTTGAAATTCATATCCACTGTGAGGGTGACTCCTGGATATTTAAACTCCTTGATCACTTTTATAGGCTCATTGTTCAGGTTCCACTTGACGCCACGGCCATTCTTTCTCTCCTATTTTTCTCTATCATTATTTTTCCAGATTTCGCAGTTCGCGTACATCTTATCTATCATATCTTGCATCATTTTCGGGCTGTCAGCTAGGATCACCATATCATCTGCGTACATAAGCCCTTTTATCCTTTGCTCCGCGAATATGACTCCGCCTGGTAATATATCCACAATGTCGTTAACAAACAGCGAGAACAATAGTGGGCTTAATCTACAGCCTTGTTTTACGCCCGTATTCAAAACAGTTTTTGTCTATTTGCTGATGACTAGTTAAATTTTGTAAATGTTATTTGCCATTCAATGTTGTTTTTGTTGTGCACAATACTTTTCGTTGTTTGCTGAACAAAAAGCCGAAGCATTTATGTTCTTGTTGCTATTTCTCTAAAGAAGCAAAGAAACATATACACATTAATTGAAAAGTGTGTGT
>JBAMBQ010003080.1:0-60021 GCA_037044495.1 Stegana nigrithorax | reverse complement strand
AACTAATTAAGCGAATGATGTGCCTATGCGTTTTGTGCGTATGCGTGGCTAAAGGCAACTTTAAGCTACTATGCTTTTTTATTTTTTATTTGCTTTTTTTGTATTGTATTTATTTATTTTTTATTTGCTTTTTTTTTGTTTTTTTTTTTTTTTTTTTGTTTTGTATGCTATTAATGGGGCCACCTCTTTGTGCCTATGCGTAAAAGTTGCTGCCAAGATAAACAAAAGTAACTCTGTCGGATGGTGGCTTACTCACTCGCATATACATATTTGTGTGGTAGACAATAACAATAACACCAACAACAACAACAACAACAATAGCAACAACGATAGCTGATATTAATATAATAAACACATTTACAGTTATACTACAGTGTACGCGTACATACTCGCGTGTGTTAGCACTCTTCACACAAACCAAACCAAGCGCAGCCAATTCAAGTCAAGCTAAAGCATATGCTCCGCTCTGCACTACTCTCTTCCGCGCTTCACTGCTGTGCTTCGTTCTTCGCTGCTCTGTGCACATAAGCTAAACTTCAGTGTTTTTGTTGTTGTTGTTGTTGTTCGTTTGTTTTCGGTTTTCAGTTTGTCTGTTGTTGTTTGTTGTTTTGTTTGTCTTATTAACGTGCACACGTGCACCGTGGTGGGGGGTTTGGTGAGTTTCTTGGCTTGGATGTGAGGTGGATTGGCGTCTGTTTACCTTACCCATTGCCTACCTGAGGCATACCACACATTGAACTTTTGTTCAAATTTTCAACTTACATCAGCATTAGTGTGGATTAAGTGCACAGTTGATTGTACGAAATTGCGTGTAATGCATATGGGCATCGATTAGCGATGTGCGAAATTTAAATTTTACGCACTTAGGCTGCTCTGAAATGAAAATATATTAAGATTGAGTTATTTATGTCTATGCAGTAAACATTTCCAAACAACAGTTAATCATGCAAAGTGTGTTCATTATGTAGACGACAGCCACTGTAGGTTTTGTTTTTGTATCTTGCGATTTGATAGCTGTTGATCTGAGACTTATACGTTGCTAAGCTTGGAAAAACATCAATAAACCAGTAATGGCTGTAGTTTTAAGAAAATACAGATTTACGTTAAAGTCAATTTGCCAATTTCCATCCCTCAATTTAAGTTTGAAGTGAGTTTCATAAAAAAAAAAAGAAAAAAAAAAACTTGATATGTTGACTACACACGAAATGAGCATCCAGCAATTGAAGGGATGTGGATGCTTATTTATGCCGGAGTATATGAAAATATCGCACATCTCTGACGTTGTTTGGCTTATTCCTGTTTTCACTTTTAGCTTAACTTTTGCTTTCGGGGTTTTCTCTTACATTGCCATTAACTTTGTTTTGACATTTAGCGGAGTATGTGCACAGGTGTGTGCGCGCCTCCTTACCTACGCATGACTTATTTTTTTGTTAAAGAAAGTTGTCCTAAATTACGTGAAAATGCTTTTTATGCCTGACATGGATGCGATGGGCTGTAAATGGGATGTGGTTCGTTTTGATGTGATGCGATGCGATGTGATGTGATGTGATGAGCCGTGTTCTGTTGTGTTATTTTGTGTTGCGTTGCGTTGTGTCGTCGCTTATTATCAAAAGCTTTTATTGCTACTTGTGATTTTCGTGTTGTTGTTGTTGTTGTTGATGTTGTTGGTGTTGTCGGTGTTGTCAACGTTGTCAGTATTGCCAGTATTCGGGATTCCCATAGACATTTTTGGTAATTAGCTCATTTGCTCATCGATGATGGCTTACTGGCATGTCTTTCAGGCCGCCTGCCTGCCTGTGCTGGCTTTCAGTGTGACATAGCATTAATGAAGGCTAAGCGTGCGTGGGTTTTCGTCATCTTTGTTTATCCAGAGCGTAAGTGCCATCACTTGCTTAACTGAGCGAGCTGCGGTTGCTTTCGGGAAAGCAAATAGAGCGAGTAAATTGGCATGGGCATCATCATATCGAATGTCTGCGACAACTGCCGCAACTGACACAACAACAGCAACTCAAATATTTGACAAATATAGATGAGTGCTCGAAAGTGGCATTCGTTTATTTTTGATTTTCATTTCATATTCATTTACTTTCTATATTCATTTTGGCTTCTCATCGTGTGGCATTAGGAATAACTAAGTATTTTCAGAAGATTTAGCCAGATATCGATTAAATGTAATAAAAGCAATCGATAAGGCTTATTTGAAAATATCTATGAGAAGAATATACAGAAATAAACGCAGAAAATTTCTGACACTTGCTTCTCAGCCGACAAATCATTTTTAGAATGGCAGACGCATGTGATCTCTTAAGTATTTTCCTATTCTGATGTTAGTCACCCCAGCCACAGACTGAAGTGAAATACATTCCCATAACCGGACAAAAATACTACAACCGTCGTTGTTTGGTTATGAGAGATTTTCTAAAACTATTTATAGAAAATAATTCAACGATCCCTGGGTAAAAATTAAATAAGTTATTCAACTATGTATTTTGTCTATTGAGATGAAGTAATAAGTTAGTAAAATTTTTATCCGAACGGTGTGATTTTTATTTTTATCAAATCTAAAAATGCACGAAATTAAAACACAAAACAACTAAATCAACACTTTAAATAGCTTCTGTCACAGCTTATTGAATCTGAGACACGATAAACTTTGCTTCCTTGTTAACGGAATAAAAACAAAAAAAGAGGACAATTTTCTTACAAATTGCGATTGCTTTGCATATTTGCAGTCACAACAAACATCAACAGGGCAAAGGCTAAACAATAAAAAAACAAAAAAAAAAAAAAAACTATTTGAAAAAAATGAAGAACAAAGGAAAAATAACGAAGTAAAAATTTTGTCTCTAAGTGCCGAATGTAGCGACATGCAGACAAGAATTTTTTGAATTTGGTTGCTGTTTTTTGCTTTGGCATATTTACATAAACTAATACAGACACAGACATGCCCAAGCACACACATGCTCACACACGGCACGTAAAAGATAAACAGACACCGCATGCCCAAATGCTGCCGCAGCGATGGCAAATGGCGGCTTGCCCGGCGCGGTCTCAGCTTATCATCGTATGCGCCATGAAAATTGTTAAAAATATTTTGTTCTACATTTGTGCATGCAACATGCGCTGACATTGCGACATTGCCACGTATTCGCGAGGTGCACCAGCAAAAAAAAAAAAATCAAAAAAAGAAAAAAACAAAACAGAAATAAAACAAAATCACATAAAATGAAATGAAATAAAATAAAATAAAATATTCTCATTGCCTGAAGTGCAGTTCGCCTTGGCAATACTCTTGAATTAAATTGTTTCCTGCATCGGTGTTACACATTTCGCCATCGTTTCTTTTTCATTGCCATTGAGTCACCCTCATGCCCCCTTCTCACCATCACTTCTACTGCTTTCTCATTCTGGTGCAGTGTGCGTTGCATGCATGCATATTTTTTTCATTTTTTTTTTTTTTTTATTGTTGGCTTTCCCCTTTTGAGGTGTGCATCGCTCTGGTACCATGCATTGCAATATAAGTTGCCAAAAAAAAAAAAAAACATTAAAAGTAAAGCAAACAAACAAGTTGAGAAAATAATTTCGGTTGAGACGAAACACTTGATACGCTTACCTTAATTAATTTTATTATAATCTGAGGCTAGATATGTTAGTTGAATTAAAATGTTTGGTCTAAATGATCTGTGTTGCAGATTTGATCTTTGTTGAGCTTCAATAATCAATAATAATAATAATTAATAATAGTGAGTAACTTATTTGCAAGACATGTGCACCGCAATCGAATAGCAGAACATGTCTCCTGCACCTGGGCAAAGTCACGGCCAAAGTCGCTATTGCCGCGCCTGGGCGAAGCAGAGAAGCGCAAGAATTGCGATAAGTAGACCCAAAAGAATGTGACAAAGAATTTTTGCTTGTTTATTTTAGTTTAGGTACTCGCGTATCTATTTTATGTTTATGAGCACATTTTTAATAAAATAAAATACATAATACGCGGGCTGCGGGTGCGAGTGCGGCTGCGGCCGGTTGGGGCGCCAAAGCTGTGGTGCGGTGGCCTGTTTGGGTGGCACGCTGTGGTACGGCTGCTGCACTTGACGACCTTCCCCTTGTGTAATGCGCTTGAAAATTCGCCATGAATAATGATGTCAGCTTGTGTGTGCCTCTGTGAGTATGTTTGTGTATGTGTGCGTGTATGTGTGTGTGTGTCTGTGTGTTGGCATGCAATATGGCGGCTTCCGTTAGTCACTGTTGCTGACACTTGAGTTGTTGTCGCTCGCTCGGTCTTTCGGTCGGTTATTGTTGTTCTGTTCTGTTCTGTTGTTGGCTGCTTGTTAGTGTTGTATGTTATTGTTTTTGTTGTTGTTGTTGTTGTAGTTGTTGCTGTTTTTGTTAATTAATTTCATGTTACTGTTATTGTTGCACTTTTATGAGTCTCCAAGCAAATTAATGGGCGTCAGTAGGAATAACATTTATGCATGTCACTTGCATGCAATGATGACGGTTGACTCCTGACCATACTCTATGGACCCCCTCCCCCCGTTGTACGCTGCCTGTACGCTGCCTGTAGTCTGCATGTTTGCTGGGTGTATGTGGGTGGGCTTGTACCCATGCATATGCATATGCATGTACACAAATTACACACTTCCGCCTCCGTTCGGTTTTACACTTGCAATTACAATTAAATATGCTTTCATGTTGCATATTTCTGCGGCAGCATGTTGCATGCAGCGTTTTTTATGCAACTCGCCAACTCGCTTGCTCAGAGCAAGCATTTGGACAGCTTTGCACAGTTTATTGTTTTCTTTTGATTTATCATTTTATTGTATTTTTCCAAGCATTTCTGCTTAGCTCACGATGGCTTGCAACACCTTGGGAGGCTATAAAGCATTTTCGCTGTAATATGCTAACCGGAAATAATGTTGCTACATGCATTTCAAGCCATTTGAGTTACACATGAGAATTTGTGGTCTTTGTGCTGCTGGGTTAGCTCAGGCAACAGCATGTTGTTGATTTTAAATAAAATAGAAACCTTACTTATAAAACATGAAGAAAATAAAATGTTTCAAATTGGTAAAAAAAAAAAAAATTGTAATTAATCTACAATATTTTTAGCGCGTTCTCTATTTAATAAAATATTTACGAATATGTTCTGGCAGTTAAATTCTTTATTTATCTTGACTGACTACATTCCTTTAAACTTTACTATAATTTTCATGAATTTATTAAGTCGAATTTATATTAATTTTGATTTCTCTAAAATTGATTTCTGTTTAAGAAACTTTACTGTGAAATATAATTTTTTTGCACTCGCAATATTAAAGAATCCTTAAAACTTTAACAGTTTAGGAAGCTTAGTTAACCTAGACTATAGTTTCTGAGTGTGAATTTTAGTGTCTTTAATGGTTCGGCCTCTAATGGTATTATCTAATTGACATTATCATATATTCGTATTACATTTCTTTGAAAGTAATATTTAATCATGAGAAATATTTATGTACATCAGCAGAGTGTAAAATTAGCAGATGAGGAGCGTCATGTAAATTCTCCTTGAATTCGCATCGTGTTCCTAGCTCATATTAAACTAAAGTTTGGATATCGGAATCAGAGCATAAACATTACGAGAAACATTATCCGTAATGACTGTTTGCCTGTGGCCTGCGTTAATAGATTATGTCATATAGTTTCATTGATTCAAGCCAATGTCGACTCGGGATCTCCAATTGTCAGTTATTTAATCTAAAACGAATCTGTGCAATCGCTTAGCCAAGCAATTATGGCTAAATATTCACATGGCGATGCATTTGGTTTTCGGCAGCTGATGAACGCTTTTACCTAATCAATGATTTTGGTTTTTATTTTTTTTTTTCTGCTGCCTTACGTATCTATGTGTGTACCATAAATCTGCACAAATGTACACATGTGTATGTAGATTTTTTTCGCTAAGTTTGTAGCATATTTGGTAGCATTTCGGGAAAATAGTTTACGCTGCTGTCAGCTTTGCATGTCCTTTTTTGTGTAAAAGCTTGTGTTTTGTTATTGTTTTATTTATGTTTATTTTTGTGTTATCTGCTGTTTCCTGTCTAATGATAGATCAATGTTGACAGATTTAACGAGTTGGCAAAGTGCAGCAAAACAATTCAATTATCGTTATGTAAAGCGACAGCGCATAGCCGCGCGTGGGAACGTAGCAGAACGAGATCGAAAGTCGACAGCAATAATAGCAAAAAATAGAAAAAAAAGGAAAGCTGAATGCTCAGAAAATAAACAGGACATTTAGCCACGGAAACCGACTGATGCTCTCGAATACACAACGCATGCGAGTGCGCGAAGCTTCTATGCGGCGACATTCCACTGCTGTCGTGTTATGTGCGGCATGGCACGGCCACCGTCGGGGGTTGCTTGGGTTAGGTCGCTGTGTATGCACACATATGTGACGTGTGCTGCCGGTGTGGGTGTGGGTGTAGTGTGCGCTTTGAGCTTTTGCACGTTTGACATGTGACAGCAGCACTTCAGGCGTTTAATGCTTCAACTGATTTTGGCTTAAAATAACACAAATATTTCGAATTTGTTTATTCTGCAATAAAAAAAAAAGACAAAAAAAAAGGACAAGAAATATACGTTTTCCGTTATTTTTCGTAAGCATCATTATTGTTGTTGTTGTTGCTAGTTTAACGTAAATATTTAAGCTACGATAAATATTGATGTGCAAATAAATTCATGTAAATATTTATCTGCAAATAGAAATAATTAGTCAATTTACACTATTTGCCAAAAGTTTGCACACAGCGGCTGTTCAATAATTGTGTAATAAATTCCAAATAATGATTCAATTTGATGGTTTTATTAATAGCTTTGCATGAAGGAAATTGCTTTTGGACGGCAAGAAATCAATTTCAAATATTTTTCCAAAACATGAACGATGTAAGTTAATGTCAGCTACAGTTAAGCTATGACACACACCGGTTCCCAAAACCTATTGCTGATTTGTAGCCTAGACGAAATGCTCAGAAACGAATGAACTGAGTTAGTAATAGAAGAGAAAGAATAAGAAGAAAATCTCGGTTTGCATATTCAAGAAAATAAATATATAGAGAAACCTCTGCTAAGCACACTTACCGTCAGCAAACTTTTGCCTGCTTAAAATGTGTGTGCGGTCAAGAGGATTTCGTCTTAGAGCTTCATGAAAATGCATAGTCCCTGATAAGGAGTTAAGGGATGTTAGCTTAAAAGGTGTTTAATTGTTTCAAAAATGCAAAAACAAAATTTGGTTTTAAAAGAATATATTTTTGTTAAACATTATCACAAAAAATAAAAACAAATAAAAAAAAAAAAATTTAAATTGAAAAATTGCCCATACGAGGTTATTTCTTTTACAGTTTGATTTATGGCGAGTTACAAAAGTTGTCTGCTGACTTCATCATTTTCATTGGCATGGCATGCATATGTTTTTCTGAGACATGAGCAGATGTAAATGCTAACTTTGCGCCCTGAAATGTCAACACAGCAATTAGACAAAATTCAACGAAAGGAAAAAGCTTTTAACTTTCATAACTCAATGAAAGCAATAGCACGTCATGAAAATTTATGTGACACGAAACTGTGACAATTTTTGCGTGCTCGTTAAATTAATTTCATTTCCTTTTACAAGAATGAAACAACTTTGCTCCAGCTTTAGCTTTGAAATTGTTTTTTATGAGCAATTCTAAATGCAACAATAACAAAAAAAAAAAAAAAAACCAAATAAAAGAAAATATATAAAAAAAAAAAATATAGAAAAACCTAAAAAATTTGTAGCGTTTTTTAAGTCACTGTGTATTTATAATTGTTTCAGGCGAATAGGCAGAGCGTCAAATTATTACCTACCTAGATCGTAAATCATTCAGAGCATAATGAAGCGCGTGATTAAATTTATCACACTCGCAATTATTTTATGATTCATGTTGCCTTTCCGCTCACTCGCTGCACTACTTCGTTCTATATTTGCTTTCCGTGTTCTCTGCTTTCGCATTTGGCTATTTAGCGATTTTCTAGTTTTTATACGCGTGTGAGAAACTAAACTAAACACATTAAGCGTTTAAGTCGCAGGCCGAGCAATGCCCGCCATGAGGAAAATGTGTGCTTATGAAATATTAAACAAATCGCTCATTTCATTATTCATAACTTGCGTTTGCAGTTTCGCGAGCCGTTGCTGGCTGATGGCCAACAAATGCACAAACGTTCACCATCTGGCCACCGCGACGCTGCCCCCAGGGCGCACCCATTTGCATATAAACGTACTTTACTTTTTGACATACGCATACGAATTCGGGCATTGTGTAAAAAATTCCAAAATCCGGCCAAATTATAAAGCAAACAAACAAAAAACAAAAGAAAAAATGAGCTTGGCTGTTTGCACGTGATTTCTCAAATAACAAACAACAAGTTTGCCACAAGTTACTGTACACACTTTTCACTTACAATTTGTTGCTTTAATGCCCAAGACACGCAAACGCAATGCAAAGAAAAAGCAAAAAGTGGAGCGTTTTTACGCATTTTTGTATCGCATCTGCGGCGTGACAGCGCAAAGCTGCTTTCAATTGATATTTAAGGGATTATTAAAATAGACAAGTAAAAATTAATATATAAAAAAATATAATATTAATATAAAACAAAAACAAAAAAACAAATTCAACACACAATATAAAAGTCAATGGCATGACAAAATTCATTCGAGTTGGACATTGCATTGGCCAAGCACGGCAAAAAATGAATCACACATAATTATCAGAATTGCTGAGAATCTACAATGAATGCCAAGTAAGAATAAGGCCTCAAGTTATAAATATAATACCAACTTAAAAAGTTGAATTTTATTATTCTTTTTGTGCTTATGGTAGGCAAATTTGTCCCTATTAATTCAATTTATTATAGTATACTTAGTAAGTAACATATTACATATGAGTAGATAATAAAGCTGTCGATTATTATATCATTCTGGCTATAGTTCTGGAACAGGCACTAGGTCTGGAGTACTTTGTTATCTTTTTTGATCAATCAATCGATCAATCTGTGATTTGACAAATTAAAGTGGAAATCCTTGAGATAGCGAAAGTAAATCTTGCTTCGATTTAAATACTCTGGTTGGAGATCTTTTAACATACAAACCTTCTCCTGATAATTACGCACACAACAAAACAAAAATTAGCCAAATCGCTCAACTTACTTTTACACATATTTGTCATTCCATTTTTATAAATATGTATAGAGTATAGAAAGACTGAGGCAATATCTCAATATAAAATCGTAATACAATGAGCTGTTTTACTCATTGAAAAAGTCAATTGTAATTGCTAACACAAAATCTACAATGAATATTATTTATTACCGTGCACATCTGGTTGCTAGGTATTTTTCACAAGTTGGCAGAGCCAAAGTGAAACCTCGATGCCGAGCAATAAAAATAATAGTTAAATTTTATTGTATCGTTTATATTTGCTTTTAGACTTTTTAATAGCCGTGTTTCCCTGTTTACATCTTTAAATTGTAACAATCGTTACGAAAATTGTGCGCACTGGCTTTCTTTTTCATTTTATTAACAATACGGATCGTATTTTGTGGAAATTAGCGTAATTAAAATTGACATTTTACATAATTTTCATGCACTTGGAAGACGTACTCTAGGCAAGAATAATTACAATGCGATGGCTATGCCAAAGGCCAATATGAGGGCCAATTTTGTGAGTCTGTCTGTGAGAGTGGCATGGCATGCCAGATTTAGCCACACACACCGAGGGTAACAATGAAAAATGTCTACATGTGTGTGTACCATATGAAATATTGTACTAAGTTGCCTTCTGTGACGATTAACTAAAATTTCGCAATTTGTTTTCGATAAACTTTCGTTATTCTTAGTACTCCATCGTTCACTTCAAAGAGCATTAGAGAGCATACAAGCAAACATAAAATAGTAAAAATTGCGCCAAGGGAGTAATCGATATGATGTGTGTCCTATTGTAGTTTCATACACTAGTGACTGTGATCTGCCGCTGCTGCTGGTACAGCAAGTTTTTCAGAGACTGTTCAGTGCTTCGCTCGTTATGCATGCCACAGCTACAGTCACAGTCTCAGTCAGCGTCCTTGTTATTTAATATTTTATTTATGTTTTGTTGTACAATTTACTAGGTATGTCGGTATCGTTTTTATTATTTAAAAAGAAGAATTTTTTTTTTGTTTTTTTTTTTTTGTTTTGTATATTTCTGATGATTTTCAGTTTTTGTTTGTTTCGCTTGTCTGTCCAAGAATAATTAAAATGAAGTAAAAGATGAATAACAGTGGGCGGTTATCAAATTTACATGACAGTCAGGTCCTGTCATTCTGTCAGTTTCTTTGTTCATTTGCACATTCCTCTGCACTGTCAGTTTATTTGTATATTTTTGTTTGTCGCTCCCATACTCATCCTTGCCATACCCATGCGCCTGTGCATGTTCTAATCGACTGCCCTGGCAGAATTATCTGACCAGTTTGTCTGCACGAGCCATCTGTGTCTGAGCGACTGGAATGGCGATCCATCTCACTATGAATTCTACTTTTGCAGCATTTATTTCAATTAATTATTAATTTAAAAACTTTTCAGCTGCGCCGTGTCTCACTGGCGCGGCTCAGTGGTCAGCGTGTTGGTCGGCTAATGAGCGCGGTTTAAACACCAGCCGTGGCCTTTTATCCAATACTGGCTTTCGATGCAATCATTTTCATTTAGTTGCAATAAGTGAAATCTGCCAACTTTGCACATAATTAAGCCACATACACAGCCACATGCACACAGTGGAGCATTTGCCGAAGGATAAATAAATGCTAGAAATAAATGCAAGGTAATGGCTATTTGTGTATGAAGTGAGGAGAAATTCCAATCTATTGTGATCTGCTTAATTGGCATATGAACTCACAAATATATGACAGGCATATAGAAATTGTGCAGCAGATGCAGTGCAGGCTCAGTGAAAGTGAAATCTGACATCTTTTTAGGCTATATCGATTGGCACGTACTTAAGCTATTTATAAATTTAATACAGTTAGTCTCGATCCTGTGCATTTTGCCTATCTCTGAAAGGCGAACGAGGGTCTCATGTATGCCGTGTCCATTTCTAGTTCGAAACTCGCAGCTTGGGCATGCGAGTGCATCACAACCACACAGGGTAATGATTTTATATTTGAAATTGACCTCTGCAGAAATTAAATATTACAAAATTCACAAAATTCATGGGAAAATAAATGAGTATATTCATTATATAAAAAAAAAGTTGAGGTAAAGCTACTCTGGCTTTTTTATTGCATATAAATAAATTAAGTATAAGTGTGGCCAGCAGCTACGGCGAGTGATATGAGTTATTTAATTAATTGGCTGATTGAATAACTGCCTGATTATTAAATTGATTGATACGTTACTTGACTAACGGTAATAAATATTCGCAAATGAATTAATTTAGCTACGGCCAAACGGATAATTAAATATGTACGCACATATATTAATAAAGACAAGCGAGCATTGAGAAAAATTATTCGCAGAGCACATTTAATATGTAACTTTGGTTACAAAAAAAAAATAAAACTACGAAAAACATAATGAAAATAACGCTGTTCATCTATGCTTATGCTCTAGACATCTGATTAAGACGTGATTATACAACTTAGGCACAAAAAGTAGCTGATGGGAAACTGTACGCAAATACGCAAGCAAGGCATGCCTATTTAGCAAAAGGAAAGAACTTACTTTGTGTTCGAATATGCAAGATAGCCAATATTAGCAATACAGACAGAGCCAAACAAAAGAGCTGAAAAAGCAGAAGACACACTAAGGTCATGTTCATGCGGATATTTCATATTTCATATAGCATTGAAAACATAAAACTTCAATGCCTTACATTTTTTAATTGTTAACTTAAATATTGGCTTACCTCTTCATTATAATTTTTTTTTTTATTCGAACGAAGGGAAAAACAAAATGGTACTTATTTTTGTTCAGCTCAGTATGTGAAATTTGATGATTAGTTCAATTTTGTGTACATCATTGTTATTTTATCTCAAACTGAATATTTTGAATTTAATGAAAACTTCATATTAAGAAATTTATTATTTTATTTTTGCTTTTGCCTTTCGAGCCTTTGTTGACTGTAAAGATAACATAAATATTGAAGAATTTGCTAGTTAAAATTTGTAATTAACAGACCATAAAGGACATTCAATAGTTCGTTAGTAATTTGAAGCAATTGCTGGAATTGAGGCAACCTTGAACATTTTGCCAAAAACATGAAACTCAAGTCGCATACATATGTATGTACACATATGTACATATGTATGTATATGCATATATGTATATGGTTTCGCATGCCATGTACTTCATTTATACAATTACTCGAAAAGCATTTCTGCAGACTGTTGACTAAATTAGATAATTGATGTAAAAGCTCTCAATTTAAATGATTGAATTAATGTATCAAGTGTCCCGGCTGCATGTCGACCAAAATGTAACAGAATAAGTTACTTTAATGCAAAAACATTATTACAGGACACAACGTTGAAATATGTAAATAAACAAAAACTCTCTAAAAAGAAATTCCGCAATAAATTTTGTAAAAAATCATAAATGCTGAATTGCTGCTACTCGTATTTATATTCCATTGCAATTGCAATTCTTTTTTATATTATTGCTAACAACGTGATTTATTCATTGATTCAGGTTGAATAATAATATGCATGGGCATTCATTCAAAACAAAATAATGCGCTTAAAAAACAAACAAACCATAAGAGGATTTTGCACTTAGTGCGAACAAGCTTCAAATGGATGCTGAGCACTTCGTGGCTGCCCTTGTACATTTTTATTGTTGCCAACTTATATTTAACTTCATTAAAAAAAAAAAAAGAGTTTCTTTTTTGCAAGTTTATTTATAAGTTTTCTGCTTTTACTGCTGACCTAGGAAAAATTGAAAATTATACAATTTAAGCTGTGGAAAATAACAACATTCTGTAGATAATTTTTAATTTGTTCTAATCCGTTAGGCCTAATAACAGGCTTAATCATAATTCAAAGCTGATTAGCAGAGCGTCAATGCTAAGAATAATTTTAGCAGAAATGTTTGCGGTTTAAATTTACTTTCACAATTAATAAGCAAGCAAAAATTACTTCGCATGGGAAATGAAAACCATTTTGCGAGCATAATAAATAAAACTTTTTGACAGATGCTTGCTTTGCTATATCATAAAAGCTAATTAAATGTTTATAAATAGTAAACAATATTTAGTCCGCACTGCAGCCATAACTTGTGCGCTGTTCCTTTAAACAATAGACAGCAGCTGCTCATGAAGAACTGATTACAATTGCATAGGGGAATTGATATTATAACAGTTAATAAATATTATGACTATGCGCAGTTTTTGCTTAGTAGACACAGACGTGAATATGGAACAGAAGCATTTTTTGTAAGGGTTCCTTTGTTTTCATATTGCACAGAGTTCTTATAAGCAGCCACAATCTACATATACAGTATGTCTGGCTAGGGACTTCTTAGGGTGAATATGCGAATGTTACATGTTATGCAAAGGGTTGCATAGCAAGATGAATTCATTTTAACTTAAGTCGACATAAGTTGTTCAAGTTTTGTTGCCACAGAAAAAATATTCAATGTTTTTGCCTCCAATAGCGAGAAACTTATACTTTTTAGTTTAACATTTCGCTCAGATGACATTAAGTATCTTGTAATGTCGCATAATTTTTCTCCGTATATGCGAAGATCTTTCAGCTGTGTGACATTTGCCTGCAACAGCAAGTGACAGAGTCAGACATGTTCATTGGCTTAACAATTGCACGTTAGATGATTGCCAATCTTAAGGCAACCTGCAATTTGCATTCGTAATAAAACAGCTGTCAATCTGATACATCTTGATTTTGATTCGCAGTAAACTAAAAGTAATGGCGACGTCGTTTCGATGCGAGTATTTACTGCAAGCTAAGATGAACACAATGAAGTTGTCTGTGCGTTGCTGAAATGAAGCAGCTGCTTAACTTACTAAGCAAACAATTTAACATAATAAATGGTATAAGAAAGAAAAAAAAACAAAAAGGGAACTTCATTATGTTTAATGTTTATACTTAGCATTTATAGGCAGTGAAGGTCAGTCGGTGCAATATTGGAAAGATTTTTAAAGTGAATACTCATGTTTAATTTAATGCGCATTCTTGATTTCACTTATCTAAGCCGCAGTCGGTGGCATTTATTTTGAGTCAATTTCATTAAAGGCGCTCATTTATTATTTCAACTTTGTGCGTAAAATAAATATAAAAAAAAAAATATAAACAAGAAAAAAATCAAAAAAAAAAAAAAGCAAATAAAGAAAAAAAAAATTCTTAACGAAGTAGAAAAGTTTTATCAAGTTCGATATCTTTGAATACTCGTATCATTGAAATACTTCCACATAGCAGACACACACACACACACACATACACATACTTACATATTTACGCATGTCTGTGGAAGTTGCTCAGCAAACACTCAATGGCGAATTTCTGCTTCAACTGTCAACTGTACAGGCACAGGAAGTGTGACGCGTCGAATGACATTTAAATGGCATTCAAATCACTCATTTACTTTTGGGTTTTCACTTTTCCTTTGCTTGCTGCTTTTTTTTTATTTTTTTTTTTGTCGTCTTCTTATTTTTACTTTTATTTTCGTTTTGTTCCTTTGGTTTTACTTTCTGCTCATTGCACAGCAGCAACAACTTTTGACACGCAGCAAAAGTTTATTTTCTCTGTGCCTCTGCTCACTTCCTACCTCTTCACTCTACACTCCGCTTTTTGCGCTGCCTTGCCCTGTCCTGCCCTGTCGCCGCCGACGCCGCCATATCGTAACACTTAATGTTGGTTCGCTTTTATCTTTTGCTACTTATTGAAAATGTTGCCGAGCGGTAGCTGCCAATTTGGTCACCGAATGCGTCCACTTGAGGCGACCAAGTTCAGTTAGTTAAATTTTGGCAGTGGCGCGCAGAGGGGCGAAGTGTACTAAAATTAATTTGGAATAAAAGATTGACTTGTCTGCGTTGAATCGTATAAACTTCCATTGCTTTTGCACCTGAAGCCTGCAGGGCTATTTACTTTTGCTGGTACGAGGAGCACAGTTGGTTTTTATCGTTGTTGTTTGTTGTTGCTTGTTGTTGTTGCTTGTTGTTGTTGTCGTTGTAACTGTTGTTTCTGATGCTGCGTTGTGCTGTGCTGCGTGTATGTGTGTGTGTGTGTGTGTGTGGGAGCGTTTTTTTTTTGTTTTCTGTTTTTGACAAAAACAAAATGAAATAACAAAATTTTAATTAAAGTTTCCACATGACAGCGAAACAATTTCCCTATGTTGCTCCGCTTGTGATTTTGTTTTGTTGTACTCGACCTGCTGCTGCCGTTGCTGATGCTGCTGTTGCTGTTGCTGCTGTTGCTGCTGCTGTTGTTCCAAAAGTTTGTGTGTTTGTTATTGTTGTTGTGATATTCGTGGATTTTTAGTTGTCAACACGAATGGGAAATAAGTTTGTACTAGCCTAATTAGTTTTAGTGACATTTTGACTCACAAACGACACGACACGACACGATACGACTAGACACGGCACGACTCGACACGGCTGTCACAGCTCGACAACACACCGTTACAAATGTGGGCGTCGCCGTTTAGCCAGCGAAGACAGTCAAAATGACATCAACTGAATGTGAGCACCGAAAAGGTTGCGAGGCTTTCGTTTTTTGATAACTTGCTTTGTACCTTTTCCCGTAAAACGTTTCAACTGTCAAAAGCATTAACAAAGGATTGACATTGCGTTGGGTAAACGTCAGCACAGCTCATCAAGGTATAGCACAGCAAAGGACTAAAAGCTGTTAAACTAATGCTAAGCTGCGAGTCCGACTTAATTTTTTCGTAAGCACATTAACCCTAATGCAGTTGTGCCATGGAACTGAAAGCCTAATTTGTTTAGATCTTTTGAACTTCTTTGTTCAGTACAGAAATTCTGTTTGCGCTAACGATATAGACAATGTAAGTGTAATCCTTTGGCATGTAGTATATACTTAGAAATGGCAACACTTTGCCATAATTGTAATGTAGAAGTTGTTCGTAGAGCACACGACAGAGCATATAAACTTTTGCCTAACATCTGCCTCGATTAGTTACGAATTCTGTATGTGTGGAGCCAGCAAAAATGGCTAAGCGAAAGCTGAAAAATTCTTTATTAAAATTTGCTTAAATTAATTGTGATTTTTTTTTTTATTTTTTATGCATAAATTTACATTGAAATTTCGCATGAAAAGAAAACTATACTTCGTGAACTGAGTAAGAGAGTGTGATTTTTGATACGTAAGTAAATCGAAGAAAACCTTTTAGTTTCAGTGCGATTCTAGCGAATGTGTGCCTACAGCAACTTGCGCCCACACTTAGGCAGCTGGGAATGTCCTTTGTGATGCCTTAAGCGTATTTACTGTCGACAATATAAATCATTGTGTGGCTGCAACAAAAGCCAAATTCATATATTTTTATCTTTTGTGCTTGTGCATCACTGTAAGAAATTTCAATCGCGTAATATACTTTTGTATGCGACATAATCGATTTTGAGTAATGTATTTTATTTATGTATATTTATTATTATTTTTATATTGCTTTATTTCATTTTCGTTGTTGTTTTTCTAATATCCTTCATAAATTCTTTAAATAATATAGATAATAAACGTTTTGAACATTCTAGTCAATACATTTGCTTGTTTGTTTTTCCCTTTTGACGAGCTCACACAAACGCACGCTGCGCCTACGTAGCATAAGCTGAAGTAGAAGAATCCATCTTCATATTCCGAGCTGGGTTATATTTCTTGATTTTTTTTTTTTTTTCAAGTCAAAATATATATTTTCTTAACTAAGCTTTGCTTGTTTGTATTTTTCTCTTGTCGAGCGCATTTCTACCAAAGGTAATTCTAAACCAGAAAATCTTGGCTCTCAATAAAGCATTACAAAATAGTACAATTTTATTACATAAGGACAGCCAAAGGATGCATGCTATCTGAAAATTGCTAAGCAGGAAAATGTGAATTTAAATTTTAAAATGTGATTTTTTCGTTATATTTTTTTTTTTTATTGTGTGAGCAAAAAAAAGCGAATTGATTTTTTACAAACTCAGATTTCATTGGAATTTTGTGAGCTCATTGAAAGGCGCGTATAATTCCTTAGCATTTTGGGTTGATTTATGGCGGATTATAGTGAACACAAACAGCGTAACTTTTATGCTTGTAAAATTGATTGAATCATTTATTTTTGAGACTTTTTCAAATTAAAGCAGTCCATTGTATTTGTATGTAAAAATTAATCCTACGCACTTTCACATGCTTTCCACACAGGATTAAATTTATTACTCAGGTTTAAAGTTTAATGTTTCATGTTTAATTTTTTCATTAGTTATACTGATGTGCACTGAGATTTAAGCCATAAAAGCCCTCTCGGTCCCGCTTGGGGTTTCCTCATGCAACATTTTGGGTTATTGTTGGCAAGGCCTACAAAAGAAATATTTCGAATAAGTGTAATTTGATTTTGCAAACCGACATTTAAATGTTGAGTTTACACTAAATTCGTTTTAGCATTTATTTGCCTGACAAGGCTTCTATGTCACAAAGTCTAATGCTGATGAGGCAGTCGATGGCGCTTATCAATTGTAGTTCAGAAAAAAGGCACTTGGTTTGGTGTCGCATGACCTCTTGTTTGTTTTGGATGAATTCAGGGGTTTGTCCATTCATTTTCCAACGTAAACCATCCGTTTAATTTCATTTGCCGCCATACACTCCCAAACCATTATAATGTGAACACCAACCTCTGCAGTTGAAATTCGATTATGTTCCCTCATTTCTTTCTACGCTTTTTTTTTTTGTCAACTTGTGCAGCACAATCAGATCCAAACAAGTTTTGGTTTGTGATTCAATAAATAAAACCTTGACTTAAATGAATTTGATTTGTCTGAGCTAAGTTAATGTTGTCGATGTTATTGATTTCTGATGAATGTGAGACAAATATGAAAAGCCGGCAATCAAACTACTTACTCATGATTATTGTGGTGGGTATTTTCAAATTATGAACCTACGTCCTTGCGTTCTTCTCGGCGTGCTGTCTTTGGTCTTTAAGTTTGTAATGGAGTTGCAACGAAGTTGCACAATTTACCCAAAGTTTGCCAAAAACAAAAACCAATAAAGATTTTATTTTTAAATACAAAGAAAAGAAAAATGTTGTATTCGCATAATCTATGTGTGACTTTTTAATTCATTTAAATTTTCTCCCATATACGTTTTTGTTATAACGTTATTATTTTATTATGCCATATACGTGTTTTACTTATTTAAGGATAACGCAAAGTTTTAGCTATGCACGAATACTTTATGCGCTCACTGTACGTACAGTGCATGCCACAAAGGTGTGAGTGATTGGGCACTCAGGAGACTTGATGTGAGGCATGTTGGCTTTTTACGAAAATGAGTTAAGTGCCAAGGTTCGCCATATTTTGCTGCTGTGTTTACTATTCCCTTTCCTCGGCTGATCAACAAACAAAAACCGCGACTAAAATACAAATTTGCTTTGGTGCCGCTGCGTCCGTTATTTTTCGCTTTTTTGTTGCTCTTTTTGTGATGTATGCATATGCACGACGATCGGCTGCTCAGTCGAGTTACTCAGTCAGCTTGGGAAAAAGGGATGTATGTGGACATGGAGAGTATGTGTGTGTGCAAAGACATCTTGCTACAAGGTACTCTTATGTTTCTTAGGTTAGTTCTTATACAAGTTTTAACACCATAATATATATATATATAAGTATATATATAATAATAAACATGAATTTTTTGTAATCGTAGATTATCATATATATAAGAGGTTTTTTCTAGTGTAATGCATTGTTGAATGCTAAACTTCCATGAAAGTTTGTTAAAGTGAATATATTTTGTGGTTGGCCACATTTGAAAACTGGCACGTGAGCACGCGGCTCAACTTCAACGTGTGCCAGCCATACACGCAACACATGAGGTTTGGCCTACTTCGTCGCAACTTACACACGCGCCAGATAAACTGATAACGCCTTTCATATGCATATGCACATGCATATGCCTGCCCCCCCCAGTCTGTGGGGAATGTCAGCTGTGTTTCAGTTGAATTGACAATTGCTTGCGTCACACGTACTACGAAAATCGAAAATGGCCCCTATGGCAAAGCAGAGTAGTTCTTCACCACACAAATGCATTTGCAGAGCATGGTGTATACGCTTGCGGATGTTAAATATGAGTTTGCTAAGCATTGGCTTCATATGGAATTTGCATTGCGACTGAAAAGTAATTAGTTAATAATGTTATATGAAAATTTAATGGCTAATAAAACAGCAACAACAACAATAACAATACGCATAAACTTGTAATTAAAGCACATGAATCGCATAATGCGTCCTGTGCCTAATAGCATGCAATAATTCAATTAAAATGCAGACCCAAGCCAGAGCTAATGCCAATGCCAAAGCCAACACCGAAACGAAAGCCAAAGTGAAAAGCAAAAGCGAACACTGCGTGCCGCACTCACACAAAACATTTCCGTCTGTCATTGGCAATTTCAATAAATGTCTTCATTACGAAAGGAAGCACGTGTCTCTGACTGACCGACCGGCCGCAGCGGCAGTCGTGTCCAGATAAGACCGCCAAGCGAGCATTGCGGCGTACGAAATGTTTTTCCTTTTTTTTTTTTTTTTTTGTGTTTTGTTTTTTTTTTTTCTTTTTTTCTCCTCATCAAAGCCACAAGAGCACGAAACTCAAAAAGCACTTGCGACATGCAAAAATAAAATAAAATAACCAAAAATAAAAAAAAAAAAAAAACAAAAAAAACTGAAAGGAAAACAAAACTCAAACCAAAAGAAAAAAAAAAACAAAAAAAAAAAAACGAAAAGAAAAGAGCGAAAAGTGCGACTTTGGCTACCTGTGCATAGTCCTTTAGCTCATGGCTAACTTTATTTCATTTATTTATTTAGTTTTGTTTTTTCTTCTCTTCTTTTTTTCTTTTCTGTTGTTGCTTTTGTGGTATCTGTGCTTGTGTTTACTGCGGCTGCGGCTGCGGCTGTGACTGTAACTCAACTTAAACAAGTCGGCAACTTTTCGCCTGCCAGCTGTCCAACTTAATGAGCCAAAAATGCGCATATAGAAAGTGCTAAATACCGCATTTATTGGGTTCTTGCGTGCCGTGGACCCGAGCAATCTCCTGCCGATCTCTGCAGTATGCGTCGCAGTTGCTGCAGTATGGCGGCGGGTGGAAGTAGTGGTGGGTAGGAGGAAGCGAGGGGGTTCAAGTAGTTGCTCGTTTGTTTTGCGGTTTATGCCTAAACTTTTTATGGCTTTCATTTAGCATGAATTACTTACATAAATATTTCTCTTATGTGCATAAAAGTCGAAGCTTTTCGGATTCTAATTACGTAAGTCGTGAGCACATAAATAATTGTTCGGTCGCTATGCAAGTGTTTATCTTACAGGCAACTGAGTATGTGGTCTGCCAAGCATGAAACTCTGCAGGCTGCCTGTCACATTAAATGACTGTCAAATGCCTGAGGTGTTTCATTCGTGTATTCAAATTGACTGCGTAGTGTAACACGAAAGCCGCCTGTAAGAGACATGTATGCATATGTATTCAGTAGAAGAATTTCACATAAAACTAAAAACAAAATATGCCATGTATAATGCATAGCCATAAAATCACACATCTGAGAGCCAAGCGGTTCTTAAGGCTCTTCATAGATGCCATCTGTAAAAAAAAGTCCACACTCGAGTGCCATAAAATTCTTAACACATCAGGTAAATCCAACATGATAACCTAGTGCTGCATACTTGGTCACAGAGGTACTGGGGCAAGGTAGGTAGTTTGGTAGGGGCCAGAAACTCCCTTCAACTGATCAAGCATACTATAAGGCATTAGCAAAATAGATCAAAGTGGAAGATTAGACACATTTTTTAACTAACTTCCATAGAAATTCCTAACTTTGAAATATGATAAATCAGACATAGATAACTGTAGTTACTGCTGTGAAGAGTAGAAGACATATCTTATGTATGCTATATAGGCTGCTTCGCATATCTTTACCATGCTAAATGCAGGAATGCTTTCTAAACAATTTCATATATGTGTTACATTCTGAATTATACTTAAGTGGGCTTCAATTACATTCATGTGTCATTTTGTATAATCTGTTACCTTACTCTCACAAATATGACGCAAGAAAACTGTTAACTGAATTGCTGCAATAGCTTCTGAGTACTCCGATATATGTGAGTTAGTGCTCTGAACTATGTATGGCTCAGATTGAGGTCAGAGCAATTTAAACAATAAAGTGCACAGCAATCACTGACAGAAATTTGAGTACAAAAGTCAATTACACGTGGCATGTACACACACAACATGCAATTATATTTTCCTTTGTGACGCACTGAAGTGCTGTGGTGTGTATGGCTCCTAAATATCGATTAGAAATTTAAGTGTTCCATTGGCAGCAGTTGTCTCAGTGGCAAAATAATCGAATAATAATTAACTTGCATTTTGTTGTTTATCTTCGAACTATGTACGCATATTATAACACAAGTACAGTGAAAGCTCCATTAAACGTACATTCAATGTCAGTGAACTTTTCAAAAGGGTTTTCACTGTAATTGTGTTTTTCTGAAAATTGTTTTAAGTTCACATCTATTGTATGCATATAAGTATGTTTTGTTTTGATAATTAAATTAAAATTCTGTTTTTTCTATTTTATTGCCATTTCAGCAACGATCAGGATGCCACGTTCTAAATGACAACACGAAATAACGACGGAATTACACATGTGATATTTTCTCTCATAAGCTAAAGAAAGTACGTTAAGCAATGCCACAACTTTTCAATTAATCGAAAGACTTATGTTTAGTACAATTTACATACATATATTTATAGACGTCTCATTTATTAGTCAAATTTATTTAGTTAAATTTTATGATTTTTGTTAATTCAATTCAAAATTTGCCCAAAAAAGACAAAATCGCTGAGAAGCACACAAACGAGTCTAGAAAGTAACAAGAAAAAAAAAAAAAAGAAAAAAAAAACAAATCAAAGATTAAGAAAGATAAAAGACATAAAGACATAATTTAGCAAAAGATACGTACATATGTACAATATACATATATATAAAATTAGTAAAAATTACATTCTATAAAAAAACAAAAAGAAAGAAAAGCAAAAAAGAAAAAAAAAACTGTCATATTTCGCGCACCGAGTCCTGGCACAACTTATGAAATTCCTAGAGTCGCCATGTCACATGGGGGCGGCCAGGAATGTATGTGATATTTCCAGCTGATGAACTCATCTTGATGACATACGGTCCCGTTTTGCCACGAGTCAAGCCGCGACCGACACTTGATTGCCTGCGCGAACCGCAAGTGCCAATTGATTATCCTTCCAACTCAGCCAATACAGCCAACTCAGCCAACACAGCCTACTCAGCCAGCTCAGCCTACACAATCAATTCAGCTTACGCAGCTAACCTGACAGCGAGCCAAAGACAAAGACAGAGCCAGAGCCAAAGCCAAAGCCAAAGTCAAAGCTTGACACCCGTACAGCCGTTACACAACGTGACACTCAGATCGGCCCCAACGCCCGCAACATCTCCGATACACATCGCGTCGCCCGTCCACACGACGGTCTTCACCTTTGACAACTTGCCGCTGCAGCCCAACGTTGACAACTCTCTGTCGCAGAGTCTGCCGCCCACGCCGACGCGACGCACCTCACGCGCCTCCCTCACGCACTCAACTCCGACATCTTCGAAGCGCGCCAGCGTCCGCAGCACACGCTCCAAGCCGCCCACCCCGCCAGCCAGATACGCTGCTGACTGCTCATACCAGAACTCAACATATCCAATCACTGCCCAATCACCGACGCTACCGATGTATAATGATGCGAGCATGCGCGCCAACACACAACAACAGCAACAGCAACAACAACAGCAACAGCAACTGCAATTTGAACAGGAGCAGCAGCAGCAGCAGCAGCAGGGCAACAGCCGCCGTGCAACGCTAGAACGCAGCCACGCCCTGCGCACACCGACGCCACAACGTTCGGTTGGATTTTATGGCGGCGAGGACAGCGCCAGTCTAGGCGCCAACGCATATGGCTATGACTATCCCAGCGGCGCTTTGGTGGCCACGGGACGTGATCGCAGCCCCAGCATATTTCTCGAGCCGCCAACGCCCGATCCCACACAGGCGAACTTCGGACCCGGCTGGGGTCGGCCCATGTCGCCGATGGACCTGCCGCCGGAGCCGGTCAGCAAGTCGCCCACGAGCAAGTCACGTCTGCGGCCCAAACTGCACATACCGTTGGGACGTCTGGGTCGCTCCAGCTCCTCGGAGCATCGTGAGTCGAATCGTCTGCGCGAGGACATGCACGTGCATGTGGAGAATCCGATATTCAATAGTGAGAACCTGCGACAGCGCAACTTCGATGCCTTCTTCGAGGCACGCGAGCCGGTCTTCAAAGTGCACACGAAGACGCCGAACTCAGCGCCGGCGGACAGTTCATCGTTGGGCAGCTATTCGCCGCCATTGGAGAACTATGCGGGTGTGTATGACTCGCCGACGTCCAGACGGGGACGCACGAGTGGCGCTGGTGGGCTGTTTGCGCGCTCGCCGCGTGAGGATCGGACGCTTGCCGGACGCTCCAAGAGCGATGAGCAATATGAGCGTTTGCCACGCGATGCGCGCGCAGCTTCGGTCAGCGGCTATGGCGGCAGCGGAGGCGGCGCCTCCAGTGTGGGAGGTGTCAGTGGCGATGCGAGTGCGGCTGTGCCCTCGAAAGGTGACAGGTGCCCCCGACAAATTCTTTTTACAAATTTAATCAGATTGTTTACAGTTCTTTTATTCTGCGGCTTAAAGCGAACAAACAAAATGCAAAAAAAAAAAAAAAAATCAAAAAAACAAAAAAAAAAAAAAACATACAAGATTGATTGATTGATTGATTGATTGCATAACAAGCCAGCAAGCAAAGCCAGCCAGCAGTAATGTTTGTCTATACCTAACCTCAAAAGTAGTTTCGTTTTGCACTGCGTGCAACATTTCCACGCAGATACGCAATCGTTGCCATGTTGCCATTGGTTTGATTTGAATTTGAATTTGACATTGACATTGATTCGATTTGATGATTTGGTTTGATTTGATATGGTTTTCATTTGGTTTGGTTTGGTTTGGTTTCCATGCTGCACTTCTTAGCATTTTGAGTACAGCCATGGACTTTGAACTGCTTTGAAGCGATGTTTCGACTAATTTTATAATCTCCCTCTCGGACATGTGGCTAGGTTAGGTCTGTACAAAATCAACGCATCGCTCACTTGTCTTATTGCTGTGCCTAACATATTGCAACAACAAAGTGTCTCTTCCTCTTCACTGTAGCACAATTAAATTCGTTAACGATGATTTGTCAGTTTGGCTAGTTTTCAGAAAATTCTATATGACTTTACTTCTACAACACTCGCAAGCTGCAGGCATGCTGTTTAAATTTCTGAGGTACTCTCATCTTCATCTGCTAATAATGCAACAGTCGTCAAATAAAAATTGTTTGCCTATGCAAGACACTTCACAGTATCCTGAAGGTGTCCATTTTTTTTGCCAGGTGTAAGCAATTCAACTATAATTGGCTGCTTCCTTGCCCCCTGACCTATATGGAACTGCATGCTGCCAATATGAGTCGCAGTAGATCGTCTCGAGTTCGCTGGCTTACATGGCATATAAAGGCCTGTAAAGCGAAAACTTTTTTAAACCAGTTGGATTTCAAAAGCAGAGTGAAAGTGAAGTGGCTGCCTTATACTTACATATGTGCCAAATCATGAGCTGCTAATTTACGCTGCAGCTAACGGAAGTTCGAATATAATTGCATGCAAAAGCTGCCGGCTGATGGAGAAACTCAGAAGCTTCTTTCGTTTTGCGCATCCGTTAGCAGTAAACCGAAAACAAGAACAAGCATAGCAACAACAACAACAACACAAAAGTCAGACTTAGAAAGGTTCATATACACGTTTCCAGCAAATCGCACAAAAATGCTACTGACACTCATAAGTTTTGCTATATCAGACAAAATCCACTCAAGTTAACGCACTGACAAGCGACGGCGCTGCAACAACAACAAAAACAACACAAAAAGTACAAAAAAAAAAAAAAACAAAAATAAACAAAAAGAAAAAACACAAAAACGAAAAAGTAAATATGTGCACTATATAGTATACAAAATCATTATAAAAAATAAAAAAAAAGATAGAATAACACCCGAAGTGCAACAAAAACAACAATAACAAGAAAAAGAAAAAGAAGAAAAATATTATCGCTCACCATGTTGGTGCAGAGTAAGCTGCGGCTCGTGCGCTTTTACTTGCACGCATGCACACACTTGCCTTCCTGCCTTCCTGCCTGGCTGCCTCGCTGCCGGGCTGCAGCTTGTGCCGCCAAGGACTTTAAAGTGCATTAGTCGCTTTCATTTCGTTGCGTGTTCGCCGCGCATTTTTAACATTATGTACGAGTGAAGCGCAGCGCAGCGCAGCAGCAGCATAACTCTTGCCAATGCGCTTAACAAGCTTTCACATGGCTGCAAAAGGCAAAACGTGCCCACAAAAAAAAAAAAAAGCAAAGTAGGAATACACAAAAAAAAAAAATAAATAAAATACAAAAAGAAAATAAATAAACTGCAACGCAGTAACTTAAATAAGTAGAAACAAAGTGCATATATAGCTAACATATAAGATATGGCGATGGCGCTGACGTTGGCGCTGACGCTGACGCTAACACTGATGCCTAGTGCCTGGTGCCTGGCAATGGCGTCGGCTACGGCGTCGTTTGCGTGAACATGACTGACAGCCGTTGCGCATGCAACAGCATGCAGCGAAAGTAAACATGCGCGACACAATGCTGCAGCATGCAACAGTCTCGCACACACACACACACACACACACAGGCGGTTTATGCACACGGCACGGGCATGCAACGTCGCCCGGCCAAGCCAAGCCAAGCCAAAGCAAGGCTAGGCAAGGCAAGGCGAACACCGCCAGCAGCTTTAAGTCGCAGCCGTGTCGCACTTGGTGTTTGAATTAATTTCGTTGCTGCTGCTGTTGTTGTTGTTGTTGTCGTTGTTGCTATTGCTATTGCTGCTGATGTGCTGGCACTTTTTGCACAATCGCATGGCAGCCAAAGCAGAAAAGTTCATCACTTATGCGACGTTGCGCCAATGTACGTGACTTTTTATTGCATTACAGCCATAACCTGACCTGACTTGAATGCATATGCGTGCCGTATACATAATATACATAATAATTACATATATATATATACACACATACACACACACACACCCAACTCGTCTAAGTATTTATTAAATTACATTAGCAAACACGCAAAAACAACAACAACAACAACAACAGCTCAACTACCAAACTGAAAAAGACACAACGAAAGCAAAAAGGAGAAGAAAGAACCATGCTATCCATGATGGGGGTACAACGAAAAAAAAAGAAAAAAAAATATAAATAAAAACGAAAAAAAAAACCAAAGTATCTTAAAATGAAAGCAAACGCGGCAGGATGTTTGTCCGTTTAGCGTCATTAAAACGTCAAATGCAAGTGAAATGTCAATCATGCCGCGCGAAACGGGTAATTTTTGTAGCATACTTCCGTGCGCGAACTGTTAAATTTACAAGAAAACACAAAAAACACATTGCGCACAAGAAATACTGCAACAAAAAAAAAAAAAAAAAAAAAGAGTAAATAAATAATCATAAGTAAAAATAAGGCAAGAAAACTGTAAAAGAAAATAAAATACAAATACAAAAACAAATAAACATTGGCAAGGAAAGTTAAGTTAAAGAAAGCAAGCACACTCAAACACACAAGCATAGGCGCGCACACACACACACACACATAGTGAGACAACAGTGACTCGTAGTCAGTGGGACAGTGGAACAGTGGAACAGTGGGACACACTCTTAGTGTTGACTTCATTTGCTTGCAGTGCTATTAAAGTAGGTTAAGCGCATTAAACGAGCAACGCGCATCGGGTAAATAAATGATGAATAATTCGTTGGCATATTCGAATGCATGGGGCAGAGCACTGACGTACTTTTCGTATTTATTCTGGTACACGCTTTCAGGCGCACAGCTTGACAGCCATCACTAATTTGCCATGTGCTCGTGTGGCTCGTGTCGCTCGTCGTCTGAATACTCCTACTAACCATAAAAAATTGAACTCAACAAACACACAGACACACACACTCACACAAACACACAGTGGCACACTCATATATGCACAAGCCCGCAGTCGACTGGCGGCAGCCTGTTATTTTAATGCGTTGTCGTGCCGTCGGTCGATCTGTCGGTCTGTCGGTCAGTCGGTCGCACGGTCGAATGGTTGTTTGCTTGGTTGTGTTAAGCGGCAGCGACGGCGGCGGTCGGTAGGTCGATCCTTACGACGCTTCACATATTGATTGAATTTTCAATGAACTGTTTTTCACTTGACGTTCGTTTGTTTGTTTGTTGCTTGCTGTCGGTTCTATTCTCGTTTTTTTGGTTTTGTTTTCTCTTCTATTTGTATTTTTTTTTTTTTTATTTATTTTGCGCTGTTTTCATTGCTGTTGACTTTTCTAATAGACCATGTACTATCCAATTCTCAGCGCGTCATTTGACTAGGCTGGCGCATTTGGGCGGACGTGTATGCTCGGGCGTTTCTGGTGTAGCGTGCCAGGCCATTAAAATTTCCGCTCTGCATTCGAGCTGAAATCTGAAAAGCTGCGCCGTTGCTTGCCTTTCCTCATTATAAATGCATAAATATGAATTTTCATCGAGGGAATTTGTTACGATTTTCGATTTTTGATTTCGTTTTCGATTTCGCTTTCGTTTTAAAACGAATTTCGTATCTAGATACAATATCCATTTGCTGACTTGTCGCTGAACGTGGTCGCAGGCGATTTCGACTTTGTTCTGCTTCTGCCGCTGTTGCCCCCCTCCTCGTCGTGTTGTTGTTGCTGCCATCTGTTAGTCAACGCAATAAGGTCCAAGCAGCGCGTCATAAAATAGTTTGCCACAATGTCCTGAGCTATTTGTAAAATATTTTTGAATAAAGTTACCAATTTCTTGATTCCTTTCCTTGCCTTTAATTTTCTTCTTTTTTTTTTGTATTTTTTTTAGTCTTCTTTTCCTTTATTTAATATTTTGTTTTTTAGTTTTTTGTTTTTGTTTCCTTTTTTTTTTTTTTTTTGATAGTCATAGTAAGTTTGCAATTTAATTTGCATATTGATTTTGCTTGCATTTATTATCGTTGAACTTGTTTTGCTTGTTTTCGTTTAATTTTTTTTTTAAACTTGTGTTTAATTTTTTTGCACTTGAATCGATTTATAATGAAGAAACTAATAATGTTTGTTTTTGTCATTTCGTCGTTTTGTGGTGTGCAGATTCTTCGGGAAAATCTTCAAGTGGTCTAAAAAGTCGTAGATTTTTTGGGTGGAGGGGGCCACGCGGTGGTTCCCTTAGCCCCCGGATCAGCATGGCGTCCAGTAGCGGGGTGCTGAAGGACTACAGTCATAGCAGTTTAAACGAGGCTTTCAAATCACAGAACAACGTCAACTTTAAGTTAATTAAAACAGGTGAGTAACCCAAAAATAAGTTTCAAAATAAATTAATAAAAAAATAAAAAACAAATATAAAATATATAATATATGAAAATTATGTAAAGCGTAGGATAAAAAAAAAATTCACGCTTTATACATTTTCTATATGAGCAAACTGTAAACTTTGAACTGTTTAAATCTGAACGGTTTAATGACATATTTTCTCACTTTTTTTTTGTAATCTCCTTTCTAAGAACTACTCGTAGAATTAAGTAGACAATTCTTTGTTTTAGTGATTCTATAAGTAGAGACTATCTAAGTGAATTTTACTTCGATCTGCTGTCTGAACTAGTTCTGATAAGTGATGGCGCTACCGAATCGTCTGTAATTTTCTGCGAATCTAGTGCCCAGTGTGTGGGCCTTACTGCAGATCAGCGTGATTTCTGTGTCATGGGAATTTCTTGACTAAATATTTTTAAAGTTAAGATGATACGAATTAGATCATAAGCAAGAATGGGTTTGATATGAGGTTAATGCTTATACTTATCAGTTTTGGTAAAGTCAGTTGGTCTGTCAGGTTCTTTGGTCTTTAGCAGTCATTCATAGATTGACAGCAGCACATCTCTCAGCGGCAGTGTATGCTTTTTGCCATGATGCAGGCCAAGTGCTGCGATAAAGACTAAACGCGCCAATAGCATTAAGCTGTCAAATCCTTTTTACAGCAGAGAACAAGAAAAAAAGAAAAAAGGAAAAAAAAAAATAACATGGGTTGCTAGGCTTCCGACAGTTTTGTCAGTTTTGCCACGGCAAATCAAAGCAACAAAGTAAAACAAAACGAAATCAAACCGAATAAAACAAAATAATGCCATAAAGTGGAACAAAAGAGAGAAATAAATAAATAAGTTCGTCTAAATTACAAAGCGCATGGCGAAGTGAGAAGTGCGAAGTTTGTTTTGTAGCTGCAGGTGGACAAAGCAATAAACGAAAACAAAAGAAAGCCAAATAAAATAAATGCGATATATATATATATATATATTATATATAATTTATAAACATAAATCGATTTCACGCCCGTTTTTTTTTTGTGAATTTTTTTTTTTTTATGTTTTATTTTTATTCTTGGTTTTGTTTGACTTTCAGTTTCATTTGCTTTGATTTCGTTTGTTGTTTTTTCCTGTTATATTTTGTTTTCTTTTTTTTTTTTTTTTTTTTGTTTCTATTTGTTTTATGTGTTGTATGTTGTTTTGTTTTTTTTTCATATTTACGCGTGGGTGCTTCTTTTATTTGCTGTGCTGCGGTTGCTTTGCTCTTATCTGTTTATCGTACATTTGATGGCTTATTGATTTTCATTGCAGCGTTTTGTCAACAATTTAATTCATTCCAATTGTCAGAAAAGCACGCAAAGCCAAAAACACAGAAAAAAAAGCAAACAAAAAGAAAAAAAAAATTGCAAAGGAAATGAAAAAATAATAATAATAATAATAATAAGCGCACGTCGATTTATTTTAGTTATTTGTCTTGCTTTTGTAAGTTAACTTTGCCCGCTTCAGTGCGCGCCTGGGCGGCTGCTCGGCTGCCAGGTTTGCCTGCCTGCTGACCGGCATTTATTGTTAATAATAAATGATACGTGCATCCATCGTATTTACCTGCCGAAGTTAATGTTGTTTATTCATATCAAACACAATGCGCCATAAATCCACTTAATACAAATTGCTTACGATTTATATTCCGATTTCGATTCCAATTCCTATTCCTATACCTATACCTAATCCTTGCTATGCGTAGTCGATATGCATGCACAGACGTGTATGTGTGTGTGTGTGCCATATAATCGTGTGTACTTTTCTGCTTGCAGTTTTCGTAATTCGTTTCTCTTTGCCAACTCGGCCACACAAAGCAGTGTGCAGGGACTTTGCTGAAACAACTGCGGGCTCATATCAGGCCACTGCCCGGCCGCACTGACTCCGACAGTTTCATATCGCATGTTGGCAACAAGGCAATATGCGTCGCTGTACGTGTCCTTTGTGCGTCAACGACGTTGGCACGAATGCAACGAAAATTGGCATAACAAAGTTTTGAAAAACCATTTTGACTTATGCCGCCGCAAAGTAAAGTTTAAATTGTCTATGACCGACAGCCCGCCCGTCTGCCCGCCTGACCGCTGACTTACGCATGCCTTCCACTGTACACTATCCGCTGTCCGCTGTCCACTCTGCACTCTGCACTGTTCAATGTACACTGTCCACAGTCCGCTGTCCACTGTCCGCTGCGTGCTCCTTGCAGCAGTTTCCAATTTAACTTTACTCGCAACGCACTGAGACTGAGGCAGAATGTTGTCCTGCTGCTCGGTCTGCAAGACGCCCGTGCGCACTTAGGCGAGTGTCCAGGCGAGTGTGCTGGCATGCAGAGCACGTTTGCGGCTGTGGCTGCAGGTGCGGGTGCGGCGAGTCTGTCGTTTTCTACACTTTTCAATGTAAAGTTTTTTATTAGATTTTTGTTTGCTTTTGTTTTGCTTTTTGTTTGCCGGCTGCATTACCTTGCCTTCCACATGTTATTGCTTGTGTGTGTTTTTTTTTTTTTTTGCTGAATTCTTACACTGCAAGTTGTTGTTGTTGTTGTGGTTGTCATTGTTATTGTTGTTGTTAATATTATTGCTGCATTAATTAATTGCCTTGGCTTGCCGTGCACAGTTGACTGCATTGGCGCCTTTTTTCTGTCGTTTGCTGCTCCCATACATTTTACAGCATTTCTCTTTCTCTCTCTCTCTCTCTCTCTCTCTCTCAGTCTCTCTCTCTCTCTTTCTCTCAGTGATTATGTTTGTGTATTGCCGTTGACTGCCGTGAGTCTGAGTCAATTGTTTATGCGTTGCTTACTCGCCATTGTTTGGCTGCCATTTGTGGGCAACCTGTTGCGGACTTCCAACTTAATGCGAAATTACTTGCATACTTTTGGCGGCTACTTAGCCACCAAAGCGATTTGTGCGTGCGACATTTTTGCGCTTGCTGATAAATTCTTTTGGTTTTTGTTGCTGTTATTGCTTTTGTTTTTGTTTTGATGTTGTCTGCGCTTTTTACGCTTTGCTGTTTTTTTATGCTTTCAACAAGCATCTGCTGATGTATTCGCTGGCAGATGTGCTTTGTTAAAACAATAGCCATAACAACAACAACAAAACATTGAAATAATAACAAAAAAAAAAAAGAAAACAAGAAATTACAATTTTTTGCTCGCTACCTTTGCGTAGGTAAAAAAAAAAAAAAAACATAATAAAATAAATACCGAATGGATTATTTGGCGCTTTTGCGTAAATCGGCAATCGTCGACGTCATGAAGGCCGTGTGATATATTTGATTTATGTCGCATACTCGTATATTTATTTATATTCCGCATGTGTTTTATTTCGGCGTCAAGGCCGTACACCGAATTGCGTGGGCTTCAGGTTTTCGCATATGGTTATGTGTGTGTGTGTGCTCTTTTTTTATTATGACAATGCCATTGCGCTTCGAAATGAGCTTCATGATGAAAGATGACTCTTTGTGTTTCCCATTATCCTGCTAATCATTATTTTAAACATCGCAGTGCCAAAATAAAAATGTCTAGCCGATTTGCGATTCTGCGATGATTCTGCTCAGCGTTTAGCATTGTCAATGGTCAATGATCTTCAGTGCCAATACGATACGATACGAAATTTGTCTGTCACGAGTTTTATATTTTTTTTCGAGGCATTTGCTATACTATGATTTTCATTCTCAGTAACTTCGTATGCACAAAAAAAAAAAAAATCATGGTCATCTCTCCGTTGATTCTTCGCTAAATCGATAATAGCAATAAATAAATAAATATCAAGGGAGAATAGAAATCTTCTGATAACATGGAATAAATAATAATTGACTTATTTTTCTGTTCATTTCAATGCTCAAAGAAAACTCGCATCGAATTTGACATTAGAGTTGGGAAATAAGGTTCGCTTGGCTGCACTGCCGCCGTAGGCTGTGTGGTCAGTACAGTTCCGCATGTCTGTGGGCCAAAAGAGTATTCGTTTACATTTGAGTTGGGGGATGCATATTTAAAAACATGGCAGCATGAACGAATATTAAACTGACTAACTTAAGGGATTTGGCAAACGTTGGCATGATTTTATGACTCGCTGTGATGTTTCACATCAATTTGAGGCGAATGTTGTCTTCTCATGGGCAACTACACTTCAGTTGGCAGCAGCAGCAGCAGAATAGCAGAGCAGCAGAGCAGATCAGCAACATCAGTCTAAATAATGCGCCTAAATAACTTGCCGAGCGTTGACTGTGTCCATGTCCGTCTCTGTGTCTGTGTCTGTGTCCGTATCCGTGTCTCTTTCAGCTTCATACACTCGGCAGCCTTATCGGCTTCAGCGGCTTGCTCAGCTTGGCGGGCGATTTGTGCTAAAATAACGAAACAAAAAGCGAGCAACAAAAGTAAAGGCTGCTTAAGGAATGCAAGCAAAGTGTAAGGACTTGGAATGCCTGTGCCGTCAACATTTGCAAATTGAAATTTTAGCATCCGCACCTTCGTTTGTATGTTGGTTCGTGCATCATTGGTCCTACGTCAGAGCAGCGGAGCGGCAACAATTTTTGTTGGCATTCGAATGTGGATTCCTGCAGCAAAGATAATTCTGCATTGCTGCCTACGTGTATATGAACCCATGGAATGCAATGCAAAGAATCAACGAGGAAGCTGATGAGCAAACAGCAGACGCTGCCGAGAAAGTAGTCATCAGCATAGAGATGAGCAGTAGCAGGGCAAGAGAAATGCTTAGCGCATTACATGGTCGGCTGTGTTGGCGCATTTTGCTTATGAAATTTAATTTTTGATTATGCTGCTGCTGCTGCTGCACTGCACAGAAAGTGATGGCACAGCGCACAGCGGCAGTCACAGAGTCACTGGCAAAGGCAAAGGCAAAGGCAATGGCAATGGCATTAAAGTTTATGGCGATCATAAATGTCTGAGTGGAGAATAAAAGCGCATATAAAAGTTCAGAACAGGCAGCACAAGGCACGATGAGGCAGCCACTGCTGGGACAGGGGTGAGGCATGACAAGTGCTTATGAAATACTTGGGCCAATTTACACGATACGCGTGTCGGGTTCGATTTAATGCGACATTGCCCTGTGGCATTTTATTTTATTTCTATTGCATTGCATTTCGCTACAGTTTATTCCATTTTGTGTTTACTCTTTAATGGATCTATTAATACTAAGTAACGTTTATGCCGTCTAATCGTTGTTAGTTTTGCTGACGTGCTACGCTTCGTTGCTTATTTATAGATTTCTTTATATGCACAAGTTTTCGCCTTGGCGCCGCACTGCATTCCCACCAGCCGCTCGCACACCAAGCAGCTGGCATGTCGACTGTGTGGCGGCGCTGCCAAATCAACTCGAGTGCAGTTCAGAAGTCATGTGCACCAGTTTCGATGTCGATTTCGATTACACCATTGGCAAATTGCACTTGAATCGACGGCTTAGTCGCAGCCAAAGAATACAAATCGCATTAGCGTAGCGGCATATGGCAACAGGCGTGCGTGCTTATTTTTATGCTAGCACGAACACGGCACCAGGCTGTGACGAGGCTTGGCGTGACATGGTGTGACCAAAGTGGCATTTAACGTTTAAATGTTTGCGCTGCACTCGACTCGCGCACGCTGCACGTTTATCGCTCGGCACCTGCAACCGAACTGGCAAATGTGCGTCGCCATGCTGACAAAGCCTAACATTATGCAATGCAATTAATCAATTGCGCCAGTCTTATACATACATACTTGTGTACTTATGATGTGTGAGTGTGTGTGTGTATGCATGTGTGTTAACTTTTGCTAATTGCATTTAATTGATAATTCATTGCATTCATTTATGTACTTGTGTCTATGACATGCGGCTTTGCGTTTATTAACTGCACAGTCAAGTGGGCTGACCTCTCACATCTGATCTCTCACATCGGATGAATTTGATACGCAGCTTTTGAAAAATACTTAAGCCTTCATAAGTTACTCAATTTTAGTCAATTAAATTATAAATTTACTTGCATATTACATCTTCTTTTCTGGCACTTAATATGTCTATATGCAGAACACTGTCGGCTGCAATCCATTTATATGAGAGTTTTAGCCTGAAACGAAATTTTCATAATACATTTTAAACCGTTGACTTCTAATATGGGGTTCAGCGCAGTCGGTTCTCGAGCCTTGTTGTGGACGAGAAATCTTTTTTTTTTATTTCAACACAGTTTAGCCTAATGGGTTAAGCGAAGTGTCACAGACTGTAAAAATAACCAGGGAAAATGCTCAGAACGCTTAGCGAAATTTCTAAAAATCAAAAAAATCATAAAAATGCGGAAAATTCGTGAAAAAACAATTATACATACTTTGTTCAAAGCTTTTCTGCAAATTCGTAATATATGTGCATGCATGTACAGTAGGAGCTCGTTAAACTGGCTACCACCTAATCCGGATCGTCCCAAAATCATATTGTAATCTAGATGGAATTGAAAATTGAATATGTCTATTAAGTCCCTTGTAATCTGGATCGACCATGGTTTAGTTAATCCGGAGCACAGGTTTTATTATGCATTGTATATACGTGAGTTGAAGAAACTGCAGGAAACTTGAGTTTCACGTGAATTGTGAACTTCGTGTAGAATGTCCTTTAATTGAATTTCGAGAAGTGTTTGCGCATATGAACAAATCTGAACGCGTTACCCATATAAAAGACAAACGTAATCACAGCTAAGCGCTGAGTGGCTTTCATCCAGTCAATACACACAAGCTAGCAAAGTCGCTTGCAGTGCAAGCACGCTTAGTTTTTTATTGCGGCCGAGGCAATGGTTTTGCTTTTTTATTTGGGATTTGTGTTACGTAATTGATATTTAGAACCCACAGGATTTTCGATTTTTTAATGGATGGCATTAGGTTATTTATACGCCATTAAATATTACAAAGCTGCGTGACCAAAACGATTTGGTCTTTAATGTAAATGAAGTGTCTGTCACTCCTACTCATACTCCCCGCCCCTATACAACAACAACAATTTCATGCTATAAGTGTTTGCCTCGAATT
This sequence comes from Stegana nigrithorax, assembly GCA_037044495.1. Classification (NCBI taxonomy): domain Eukaryota; kingdom Metazoa; phylum Arthropoda; class Insecta; order Diptera; family Drosophilidae; genus Stegana; species Stegana nigrithorax. The sequence continues at coordinate 24,290 of JBAMBQ010003080.1, read as the reverse complement.
TGTTTTTGTTATTTTTGTTTATTTTTCAAACGCGAAGCGCTTTAAAAGTTTTCAGTAAGACTCAAAATGAAATAACTTTACTTTTACCAAAAAATATAAAAAAAAAAAATATAAAAAAAAACAAACAACAAAAAAAGAAAAAAAAAAGGGAAGGAAAAATAAAATATAAGCAAAATATTTGAAAATATAAAAGCAAATTCAAATAAATCGGAAAACAGTCCCAGAAGTAGTTTGCAGCTGTTAAAAAGTTTCGTTGTAGTTGTCGTTGTTGTGCATGTTTCTGCGCCTGTGCCCGTGTCGATTGTCAGGACTTGTGCATTCCCAAGGAAATATCTTAAAGTGGAATGTGAAATGTTTTTGTCAGAATGCAAAATACTGAGCAAGGTTGCCGCTACAATTCAATACAAACGTAAATTGAACGTGACGTGACGTGATGTGACGTGTCGTGAGTGAGTGAGTGAGTGAGCTGTGCGGCAACAGTATGAGCCATACAGCAAATATTTACATTTGAAAATTAAAACTAAACAAAAGACAATTGTGGCCGAATCGCATTTGCTGACTGTGTATCGATCCTTTGTCATTACAGTATCCGATTTCACCGAAACCCTTTCCCAATTGTACGAGGAACATGCGACTGCCCTACAAACACTCGTGTCCAATTATCGCAAAAAGAATGGCGAGCTGCGCAAGGAAAGGTGAGTCTGACAACATTCCATGCACATGATGATGATGATGTTGATGATGGTGATGATGATGCTAATGATTTTGATGTTCTGTTGATGAAGTTTGCTTAAACAATTTACGTTTTTGCAAATAAATATTTCTAATTGCATTTGATGTTATCTAATTAAAACTCATTTCATTTTTTTTATTCTTATTTCCAACTGCAGGCCCGCATGCCACTCGGCCATATTCCAGGCATGGGAAACATTCCTGCAAGAAATCGAAACGGACTCGCAAGCGTCCAACGATATGGCGAGCGTGCTATCGCGACAGGTGAGTTCAATCCACACCACACTACACCACACCACACCACACCAATCCACTTCACTGCAGTTCACTTCAGTCCAATTCGCTTCGCTGCAGTACTCCGCTACAGTGCAGTCCAGCCGCGTCGAGTTGGGCCCGACGTAGGCGTAGCTGGCGGAATTAACACTTTAAGCCGCACGTAATTACGTCGCTCTGCCGTGCCGTGCCGTACTGTACCTTGCCTTGCCGTGCCGTGCCGTGTCGTGTGCACAGATATGACCACGATAAGCTTTATTACGTTAGCTTTGTGGCTGCTTTATCACCTCAACGACATGGCGACATGGCAGCGTGGCAGCCGGGCAGGTGTGCGCGCGGCCAATTCTGCCAGCTTCATTACGAATGCACATATACACACACACACTCACACACACACACATTCAAACATAGAATACAGCGTAAAAAAAAAAACAGAAATTAAAATAAAAAATAAATACAGAGTAAAGCAAAGAAGCAACAAAAACAAAAACAAAAGACGAAAAAAGAAGAGATAAATGGAATGACAACTTAATGGCTTAAACGTGTTCGTGTTTGCATTTATCAACTTCAAAACTTTTTACGAACAACTTTACGGCTTTTAACAAAATTTCAACTTTTTTTTTTCTTTTACATTTGCTGCTTCGTTTTTGTTTTTTTCTTGTTTTTTTTTTTTTTTTGTTTTTTTGATGTTTTGTTTTATCCTACTCTACGCTTTTTTTTTTGTTCTTAACAGCTAAAAGCAAATGCGTAATTTATTTTATATACAATTATTTGCAGCATTTCAGTTCTAAATGAACGCAATTGCAATTGAAAGCCGTTGTCAAGCATCGCGTGTTCGCTTCAAGCACGGAATCATATTCGATATGCATATGCACACAAATGCAAATACACAAACACAAATACAAATACATATGCAGGTGCATGTGCGTGTGTGGTGTGTGGTGTGTGGTGTATGGTGTATGGTGTATTTGCGTGCGTGAAGTTGCGGTCATACCCTTGTGCGCTTGGCTCGCAAAGCGATTGCCGTAATTGGCTCCAGTTCGGCCAGCCTTGATAAGCCAGCCACGCTGCTAATTTGTGTAATGGTTTTATAAGCGTAACTAGTTGAGTGCGTTTTGCTGTGCGCCGCACAATCGTGACAATGCTGTCCGCTGTCCGCTATCCGCTTTCCTGTTTGTTTGTTAATAAATGCCATCCTGACCGTGTCTCCATGCCTGTGTCTGTTCTTGTCCATGTCCGTGTCCGTGTCCGTATTCGTGTGTGTGTATGTGTGTGTCTGTCTGTGTTTGTGTGTGTTGTATTGGGATTCTCACAGATTGGCTTAATTGAGAACAAAGCGCATTTTGTTTACAGTTTCTGCTTCAGCTGCTGCTGCGGCTTCTGCTGCTTGGCTTCTGCTGCGGTGTATAAGTTAATCATGGCGTATGATCAACATATGAATCAAATAATTGTTGACGTAATCTTTTTCTGCTGTGTAGCGAAATGTATACAGACGCATGCAGCGTATATCAAATGTGAGAAATTTGATTAACCCATTGTGGCCATGTTAATCATTTAATGTCATCTCAGTGTATGTGTGTGTGTGTATGTGTGTATAATACAATGCTATAATAAATTGCTTAAAGATAATTTAATCAACAGCATTGGCATATTTTCAATGTCAGTGCGTGAGTATTTGTATGCCTGTGTATGTGTGTGTGAGTGTGTGTGTGTGTGTGTGCTGGTCAAGTTGTGACCAATACGTTCAGCAGATTCGCAGATACACACAGAATTGCCTGTTTCGTGTTTACATTTTCAATTAAATTGATTGAATACATATAATGTTCTTATCCTGTGTGTGTTGCGTGCTTCACGTTTCACATTTCATATTTCACGTTTCTTGTTTTAAATTTTTCTGACTTTGTTTAATGCAAAACAAATGGCATTTCCAAATATGCCATAAAGCAACAATTTAATTTGTTTTTAATTTTAATTATAATTTTAATTAGTTCGTTTTTCCATTTCTCGTTGCTAGTTTTTGTTTTTATATCGCATTTGACGTTTTGTTTGTAATTTGTGTATTTTGCCAAATGAGAATGTTCAATTTGTTTAATTTGTTTAACTTCAGAGTGCAGTTCGCGCGCTGCCCGGTGGCCATAAAACACACAAAATTCCGCCATTATTATGGCGCAAAGTCGTGGCACGAACGAACTTAATTGCGCTGAATTGCTGGCTAATTTGTTAAATTTATTTATTTTTCGAGCATTTCGCAATAAATTCCATGTTACAAGCTAATGAAATTTTAAACAAACAATCGCGAGTAATGTCCATTTGCCATTTACTCATTTACCCATTTGCACATCGTTGCTTAAATTTCATTTTATACATTTATTACGTATACGCAACGTTTGCCGTATTTCTTTTAATTAGTTATCTACATATGCACACTCGCATATGTATGTGTATGTGTGGGTGTGTGTGTGTATTTACGCGTTTTTAAGTGTCTGCCATTGCCAAAAATTTGCGTAAATAATTTGGTTTTTTTTTTAAATTGAAATTTTTTTTTATTTTTTAAGAGCATTTGCGCTGCCAGTTTTCTCATGCGTGCTTACACGTGTTTTCTGTTTTTTCTCTTTTCATACACTTTTCGCAGGTGTCACGACCGATGCTCGATAAATCCTTTCATCGCAAAGTCCAAAGTCGTAAGATTTTCACACACAGGGAGTCTTTTGAGACGATTATCGCAAAGACTGAAGAGAAGCTGTCAAAGGTGAGTACAGTAAGCAGAATTTGCACACTCACACTCACACACACACACACACACACACACAAAAACACTCACACGCAGACAGAGGAATATATTTAAAAATTTACAAAACAGTCGACACATGTGGGCGGCACTTAGGCGTGTGCGCCTGCAACGTGGCACAGGACATGAACATGGCACACTCGGTCTCAAACACACATGAGTGCGTTTTCATAGCGAAGACGTTTTTTCGCTCAGCCTTTGCGATCCTGCTGCGATACTTCACAGCTGCCAACTTGCGCTGACATTATGTAGACAGGGGAAACACTTTTATGCCATGCTCTGCCGTATTAATTTGCTTGATAAATCAATTTGCAAGGTTCATTTAAAAATTCTCGGAATTGCACTAATTAATTAAACGAAAAGAAAATAGGAGATGAGAAAACAGGTTTCGTATTAACCATGCAATTCCATAGGAAACCTTGGCTTTATATCTTCGATTTCTATTTACGCTGCACATTATCCAATTAAATTGAACTGCCAACAGATTCTCGGAATTGAAGTGTAAACGAATGCGCTGCAAGTTATTAAAACAATGAGTAAACTGCTTACATGCGTAAATCGTCAGAACCGAACTGCATTTCTTGGCCATGTTAGTGCATGGACATTGAAAATAACGAAAATAATTGCACATTGTTCTGCACTGCTTAGGCATGCGTTGAAGTATTTGCAGTGGAAACTAAAACCGATTTTTGATCAAAATATTTCTTTTTTTTTTTTGATTTATTATTTATTTAAGCTTTTTCTCAACCTAACAAAAAAGAAAAAAAACGCAAAATAATTTTTTTGTTTTTGTGACTAAGGAGAACATTTTTATCAATTATGATTTTGCTCGGCTCTTCGTTTTTAATTTCAGTAAATTCGTTTTGTGTGGAATGTATTTTTTTTTTTTTTTTGTATGAATAAGGCAAAGAAATTTTGTAAATAATAACCTTTTTTTGCTGAAAATATGTTTTGCTGGCTCAAACTCAGAAATAAAAAACATTTCTTTATTTATATTTTTTTGCTCAGCAGCTTGAGTAAGATTTTTAATCGATTATGATTTCCTGCCAAGTATTTTCTTTTCATGAAAAATGTAGCAACATTTTGTAAATGATGTATTTGTTTTTTTATTACTTTACTATTTAGCAGAGTCAAGATTTCTCGTTTTGTTTAGTGAGCAGTTTCTTTGAAATAATTGCAAGTTTTTGCAGTATTTTGAACTAATTTATGATCTTTGCGCATTATTGACAATAATTGCAAATAAATCAGAAAAACAAATGAACGAAAATAAAAATGTATAAATACAAAGTTATTGTAATAGTAAAAGTAGAGAAAGGGATAGAGCAAGATAACGTAGGAATGCACATGGGCAGCGCATTTAGTGTTGAGTAAATTCAAAAGTTTACAGGCATAAATCACAGGGCTTTAATTTCGTTCCGGCTCGTCCATCACCTTGGCTCGATGCGAGCTTGGCTGCCTGGCGAGGCACGCCGCTCCGCTCCGTGCAACGAACAAAGACAACAATATATGACTCTCGTTTTGCTTTGGCTTCAGTTTATTTATTTCCTTCTTTGTTTTTTCGACGGCATTTGAATGGTTTACAGCAGCACAAAGGTCAGCATGCTGAAGCAGCGAAGCAAGGCAGCAGCGAAACAAGATGAAACGAATGTAAAATGTAGATCAGGTGGGCCGTGGGCCATGGCATGTGGAACGTGGGTTGTGGGATGTGAGACGTGGTCCGATTGCCATTCACACATACTGCAAGTGTTTTTTTTTCTATTTCAATAGAGTAGCAATCGCGATAGAGAATAAACACAGGATGTGCTCGGGAGTGTGTGTGTGTGCAGAGTCGAATTATGCTGAAATCTTACAGTTACATTTTGTTACAGACTTAGCACAGCGTTGCTATGCAAAAATACGCGTGCACAGTGTGTGTCATGTAGGCAGGTTAATAGGTAGGTAGGCAGGTGTAGGCAGTCAGGCAGCAGGCAGAATAATACGTAGGAGCACACACATGACGTCAGCAATGTCCAGTGACAGTGCGATGCCATGTGCGCTATGCGTTTGAAATTACACATAATTGGCAACTGTAACCGTAGTGCATGACAACACAAACGGACGGACATAGACACAGACACGTACACGGACACGGATACGCATACGGACGCAATAGCAGCAGCAACAAAAGCAACACTGTCAGCCATTGTTGTGAAAATTGACGTGTGCCAAGTGCCAAGTGCCAAGTGCTGCTGCTGCAGGTGGCCGTGGCGGCTGTGGCGGTGGCGTCGGTGGCGATCAATTGACCAAAGTGTGACAAGCCAAGCAAAACCACTCGACTGCATGCGGCAGCAGCGCTGGTGGTCATCGTTCGTGCCACTAATGCCCAAAGTGTATGTGTCTGTGTCTGATTGCGGCACAGTTTGGGTTATGTGCCAGTGGCAAAAAAAAAACAAAACAGAAAAAGAAAAACAGTCTATACTTTGTTGTTGCTGTTATTGTTGTTGTATTTGCGTATTTTTCTTTTTTGCACAATATTTTAGTGAGTTTTTTTTCTTTGGTTTGATTTTTGTTGTTGTTGTTGTTTTTATTGCAGTGTCGCCTGGACTACAAGCAATGCTACGTTGCGCATCGTCAGAATCCCACACAGCACTCGCTGACGGAGTACATCGACGCGCACAATGCGTACGTGCAGCAATTGCATGCCACAAATGCGATGCTCAGTCTTACCACTGCGAGACGCTGCCGCAGCTGATGCAGGAGCTCGAGGAGATACACAACGACCTGTGCAGTATTATTGCCGATTCGATATTACAGGGCGCCGATGTAATTGCCAGCAAGGTGAGTCTCATCTTCCCCCCCCCCCCATATCAACCCATTCCCCACTAAGCCATATTATGTGTGTGTGTGTGTGTGTGTGTGTGTGTGAGTGGATGTTGTTGTAACGACTCTTGCTGCGACGTGTGCAACATATTTCAGTCGGGCAACTGCAATGCAGTTCCTTGTGATTTATGCCGTTGCACTTTGTACTTTGCCATTAGACAGAGCAGCATCCTGCGCCCAAGTGTTGTCCATAGATACTCAAGGCTGCGGCACTGGCGCCACGCACAACAGGTGCCAGGTGTGCACCTCGAGGTGCTCGAACTCGCCTGCCAAGCGCTTGAGCTGAGAGCAAGGATATGCGCGCGAGCAAGGGTCGGGATAAGCGCGCGTGGCCATAGCCAGGGTAAGTGTGCGAGGGCAAAGGTCAGGGTTTACGAACTTGGGTTTTTACGTGATTAATCAAAGTTGCTTTTGCTGTTGCACAGCTTTGTAGATTTCAAATTTCAGCATTCGCGTATTGCAATTAAGAAAATGGCACAAATGCCGCACGAATCCTGTGGCAGGATGCGAAATGCAATTAGTTTAATTGTTGCATAATTCCCGTGCGACATTTATGCGTTCCGCATCAGCATCAGCATGACAAACTTAAAAATTACTTAATGCGCTTCATTTGACGCTGCGCTGCCAAACTTTCCAACTTCCAGTGTGGCATTGCGTGTCTACATGCGTGCGTGAGTGTGTGTGTGTGTGTGTGTGTGCATGTATCACTAAATTCAATTGTGAATTACACTTTCGACTTTTGAGCAGCCAGGGAAATGCTCACAAGTTCTTAGCAGCCCCTTTAAGCAGTTTGCCAAGTGACGTGCGTCTGCGAGCGACATCTGCACAATTGCAGTCAACTGCAGCTGTTTGCCCTGGAGTGTATGGACAGCGGACAGCGGACAGCATCGAACCTTATATTTATGCTGAAACTAAGTCACGCTTTTGCTGATACGCGATACGCGTATAAGTAAAATATGAGACAGCCAATGGCATTTGCACTTGAGTTGCCAAGTTCTGCTTGAGCAGCACAGAGCGCAGTCAAGTCATGATGTTGGGTCAACTTGGCACATGTTAGGGATTGTGTTACCTCTAAGCAAGTGTTCCTGTTAACGTTCCAATGAATGCCGTTAGCGGATTCAGTGTGTCTGCAATTGTTAAATAAGCCCGCTGCTCCATGAGCTGTTTGGCTTACTCTGCATATTTGACTTGCCAACGGAACTGACGAATTGCGCGCATTGAGGACAACTGCAGCGGAAATGCTAATTCGTGATTTTGGCATATTAAGTAGACATTTGCGAAGCGGCTGAGTCCAGTATGCATGGCAAGCGGCATTGTGGCCGCGAGCAGCTTAAAATCTGTTCTCGCTTCTATAAGCGGAAAATCCACCTTGCCATTATGCACAGCTGGCATGTCCTTGGCTTATGCTGCTGCGATTAACGATTTGCGTTTGGCATAATCAGTTAAGCGATTCGTGCAGCAGCAGTTGCACAGCAGGCGCCTGCAGCAACTCACACAGTACTGAAGCCGGGTAAAATGAAATTCAATAGTCAGGCATTGGCTGCATTTTGTGCGTGTGCAAGGATTTGCATGCGTGGCGCTGCGAAACTAATGAAGTCGTTAAATAATCAATGGCAAATGCGTGCGAAATGAATAATTGAGCAGGCGCAGCTAATTGAATTTATTGTAATTGCATTTAAGTGTGAATTATTAATGAGCTAACTGAATTTTGGTGTCGTCATTAGGCCGCCAATCAGGCGAAGCGCTACAGCAGCCTGACGTCGCAGTGCAGCAGCGTGTCGCCGGCACAGGATCTGACGAACTTCGTGCGCATTCTGGCCTTGCCATCGGCGGCGCAGAAAGTTCCTAGACGCGCCTATGCTCCGCCACAGCCGCAAGTGGGCGAGCCGGACGATGCCAGTGACTATAATGTAAGTATGAGCATATGTTGTGGCTTGCATATGTCAGAGAAAGAGAGAGAGAGCATTGTTGATCATTTGTAATAATTCCAAATGTGCAGGAAATGATGCCAATTTTGCGCAACGAGCTGGTGTTCGATCGTCACTCAACGCTGTCACAACGCTCGGCACTCGAGTCGCTGAAGCGCGAGGCAATCGACTTGGAAATGCAAATCCGTCAGCTGCAGGTGAGCCGGAGTATAGACAAAGAGGCAATGTTTTCCATCGCGTCATGTTGTTTGGTTTCATTGATTGTCTGATGCTTTGTTTGTTCGTTTGTTTGTTTGTTTACTCAATGCTCAGGACTCAATTGACGCACTCAATCGCACGCAAACACGCGGCATCGAGGGCCAACTGTACAACAAAGTGAATGAGCTGCAGGAGGACTTGTCAATGAAGAAATTTGATTTGCGCGCCAAGCAGATACATTTGTCGGCCATACGCGCACAGGTGAGTGCCTTTGTTTATTTACTCACTTCGCTTCATCTTGTTTTTTTTTGTGCTATTTTTTCTTTGTTTCTCTCACACAACAAGTATAAAAGCACACGCCGTGTGTCTACGCTTAAAAGCTTTTGCATTTAGTGCGTACACAAACCATAAAAGCTTAGTATATACTTTTGCTGAGCTTTTCACGATTTTAGCAAGTTGATATCTGTCCAGCTTTTACTTTATTGTTAAAAGCTCACTGTAAACTAACTGTATTGCAAATGTTAAACGTCTGTTGTTTACAGACAAGATGGCGTTTTCGGGCTCCAACAACAATTTACATGCAAAACAAAGCACCCGGGTTTTTGAGAAAGAGAGCTACTTCGCCATCTTGTTTCAGTGTGAGCCAGACAGAGACCACACTATGTCGGCTTTTAATAGCAGTTACTCAAATTTCAGTGGCACTGTTGCGTCAGTGCTGTCACGTAGTGGGATTGTTGTATGCAATTAACCTGGAAAATTCTACCGAAACTGTTTCCACCAAAGCGACAACACTGTCTGTGGTGTATTGAAACCAAGCACTCAGAGAGTCATATGCGTCAGAGTGAGAAAGAATGCTTTTGTGTTTTTAAACCCTGTTCCTTAAACGAGAATTCTATATTTGTAAAGGTGACAGCAAGCGTATTCCATGAAGAAAAAAAGCCAGTGATGCAGTCGTTTTTTTCAAAAAGCCCTCATTGCCTGATGCATTGGCTTATCGATAAACCCAATTGTGTAGACGGCTACTCAGAAGACGGAACCGTCCTTTAACTGCTTGCCACACACATGACAACTAGAAAAAAAATGACCAACAACAAATATGCGCAATCGGCTAGCCCAACAACTACAATCAAGAAAAAATATATACCATCTTACGGTAGAGTTCTGGTCCCACGCCATCTTACGGCAGGGTCCTGGCGACAGGACCCAGGTGCATATTTGTGACCCCGTGGGTCATGCGTGTTCTTATTATACATATTCTCTGCTTACAGCAACCTGTTGCTTCCTCTCTCTCATCATGACAAAAAGTCACTCTCTGCTGTCACAAATATTATAAGAACAAGTTTGCAAAGTTGCTTATAGATGGCGCAGCTAACTTGCGACCAGCAAATGAGTGACACAAACACTGTGGCGGACTCGTCATGAGTTCGTGGCAAAGCTATTTAGATTCAGTTGTAATTTTTAGGCAAAAAGAATTTATGTGTGAAATAAATGGTTATTTTGCTGTTAACCACAATATATTTGAAGCAGAATCGATTTTGAATGCAAAGTCACTTTGGCGCATTTGTACTGTGTAAGCACATGCAACAATTGACTGAGCTTTAATTAACTTTGAATCTTAGGTGCTTAAAATTATGCAGGCATGCATCACAGTGAAATTAAAATTTCTAATAATAAATTCAATAATTAAGTATTTTGATATTCTATTTTTTAGTATTAAAATTTTTTAACCTAACTAGGGTCGCCCGTCCCTCGAAATTCGAGCGGATTTTTCTATGGTCGTCCGTTGTCTAACAATGAAACAAGAACATTGTCATATCAACATATCATATCATCATATAACAAAAAAAAAAAAATAAAACAATCCTTTCATTTGGTTTTTGTTTCATAAAATTTCTTATGTATATATATATATATCTTTTATTTAAAATCTGTCCCAATGTGGGACAATCATTAAATTGCTCAATCTAGCCTTAGTTGGTATAGAAACATATATATAAATTTTTACAGTATAGTTTGTACAAGTAATTTGATGGGGAAAGGATAAGTGGGTTGTGGGATGATGGGATCATTAAATTGGATGCAGTATTTCTGTCTGAAGAGGTAACATACATTTTTTTGGAGGTGTACTACGCCGATTAATAATGAAATTCCAACACTGGCCTTATCATATGCTAAGGAAACTGACCCACATAATCGTAAGTGACTCCTTGAGCGCCAAGTTGAGTTACACGTGCGTTCAAGCGCCGCCGTGTGTTTGTAGGTCAGCACTCAGCTGACAGCTGTTGACTGGCACTTGAGTGACGCCGTGCCGCCAGTGCGCATGTGACCAAACTCTGAGTGTAAAATATTCATTACATGCTTCTCCCTTTGGCAACTTCAGCTGCCAACTGTCAAAGTCTACTCCAAGTAAACGGAACAGTCAAGTGGCAGGCGAGCGAGCGCAAGGTCAGGTCAGCGCGTATATACGACGTTTGTTTATGGCGTGCGAAATGTTTTTTTTTTTTTTTTTTTGAAATGTTTTTTTACTTGGTTGGTGTTAGCAAAGAATTACGAATTAATCCGTTTGACTCGTGCCGTGAAATACATATTTTGACAAATTGGCAAAACCCATTTTGAAAGCCAACCATGCGATGATACGTTGACATGTTACGCCGCTCAATACAATACAAATACAATACGATAGCATGCAGCGCATTGCACGTCGGATGCCGAGGTGAATTTTTTGGCTAGGTGAAAGTGAAAGTCATAGCCGACACGTGCGCGTGTTTACACACAAAGTTGCGATTCGCTTAATGAAACGACTGGCGCCAGAGGCCTGAGTTATTTGCTGTCGTAAAATACGCAAAGTCATGTCATCTTATAAATGTCACAATGCAGTGTGTTGTTTTTTTCTTGTAAAGAAACTCGTAAGGCAGTTCATTTTGCATTTAATTGCGGCATTGCCATTGTTTTGTCAACACGCCAACACGGCACAGCTGTTCACAGCATTTGCAATAGCTCAAAGCAATGCTGCCAGTTACCAGCAACTCAGCCAAGGCGTAGAATCCTCAACGAATGCCACAAGTTCCTGGCGACAACGCCAGATGGAATTGCATCGCTGTCGCTTACTAGAAGAGGAACAATGTTTTTTTATTCGATATTCTTATTTTTTGTTTGTTTGTGTTTCTCTTTGGTCGAGCGCACACAAACGCTCTCTCTGCTACCGTAGTATGAGGTTGGTGCTTCGACGGGTGGCTGAAGTAGTAAAAGAAATCCACATTCATCTGCCAGAACTGTGTTGTATTTTTAAAGAATTTCTTAAACTTGCATTTTTCAATTATTTTCTTAGATATTTTTCTAACTATTTTTAACAGACTTAACTAGCCTCTGACTGAATTGATAATTTTCAAACAGAACTTCAGAATTTTCAAACAAAATTGCATAAACAACAAACAAAATAACGAAATAAGTATTTAAACGGTGAATATTTTTTTGAAAATACTTGCATTGATAACTACGTTGGTTTTCTTGGCCACTAGATGGCGCCAGTTTCTAGAAAGTCCTGCTTTTCAAATGCGCGTTTAATTTGCTTTTGTAATTTCTAAAATGAGAGAAAATTGACAAACACAACACATGGTATGAGAGCGGTATAGCAGCATACTGCTAGTGTGGTGGGTGTTTATATTTCACTCGCACGCGGCTGTTGTGCAGAGAGCCAGCGAGTGAAAGTGCTCTCATCGTATGGTAGTATATGCACTCAAGTGTTGAGTGAAAGAGCGAAGCTGTGTGTTGGCTTTGAGCGCTTTACGCTTTACACTCAAACTACTTTGAGAGTTGCCAAATGTGGCAAAATCGCAGTAATTTTAGCTAGTCTGTAGCAGTTTTAAAACAAATTAGTATATGTGTTTTTGAGACAAAATCATTTGGGGCTAAAAAGGCCCAAGGCAATGTTTGAAAGTCGCCAGGTTTGCGGCTGGTGGCTGTTTTGCATTTTTTATGGCAGCCGCCATTAAAATAGCCCTATGAGCAAGATCTGTTCACAAAATCGCTAAATTGGCATCATTGCAGCCGTTGCACAGTCGATGCAAAATCGCAATAACAAATTACATCGACGATTTGTCCATGCCATGAAAAGCCTAGTTAAAATGGCTCAGATTTCACAGACAGCGAGAGAAAGTTACTCGAAGAGAGTTTCGTTTGTTCACCTCACTCAGTTTGCACAAGCATTTGTGAATTAAAATATATAAAAAAAAAAAAAAAACTGAGTTGATTTGAAAAAAAAAGGTTGTTTAGAATTCCCGCTACCCGCTGTTTTCGAGTATTTCTATACTTCTTCTTCCTCTTCTTTATCATTGCTGAGTCTGACTGTGTTGAAGCGTGCAGTGCATATGCGTGGCGTTGCCAGACTGCTGAGCGAATGCATCTGAGCCACAGGCAACACGCCAAAACATGTTTATAAAAGCAGCCAGTTCTGTTGACTCGCAGTCAGTCACGTGCTTGAATTTCAACGAATTTTAACAACGCGACGACGTCCTCCAGCCTTTGCTAAGCGTGCAGTATCGTATTGTAACGTAACGCAGTCAAACGTGTCTAGTATCCGACAACGGTAAAAAGCGACCAATAAAAAAATTCGAATAAAAACTTTTGCCATTTGTTGTTATGCCATGTGAATGTTTTTTTTTTTGTTTTTGTTGTTGTCGATGCCGTTCGCGCTTACGTTGTAACTGTCGCTGTAGTTAACGTACTTTCATTCAATTGTATGCCGATGCCTCGTTGGCGCTGTCGTCGCTGATTGGCCGTTACAAATAAAAAGTGTTTATCAGTGTTAGAAATTTTGAATATTCATAATAAAACAAACCAAAAAATTCAATAAAAATAAATAAATAAACAAATTCATTAAAATTACAATTAGGCTGCGAACAATTAGCAAAAAGTTTTGCTAAAAGAAAAAAAAAAACAAACCAAAAAATTTAATAGAAAAGTAAACAGTTTTGAAATTTTTTTTTTAATTGTTGCACTTTTAATTGCAAAAAAAGAAAAGAAAAAAAAACGATAAAAAAAGAACAATAAAATAACAATACACAAACACAAGGTGGTCTTGTCAAATCTCGGTTTTTAATTTATTTTATTAATAATAATAATAAAAATACAACAATACCAAGTTTATCTGCATATAATTGATATTTATTATCTGCCGCGTGAGTCTGCGTTTCTTCAGCGTTGGATAGTTAAGCGTGTACAAAAAAAGCGCATAAAAATTTGCCAGCAATTCCTTTTCAGAGTCACTCAGTTTTAATGTAAAACGTATAAGAAATTTATTTCTTGAGTAAGTAAATTTAGCCAAAAAAGCATCACATCTAGCAATAAAAAAAAAAAATCAAAATATTTTTCATCATAACTACTCCTTCTTCTTCTACATCTGTAGTCCTACTGCTAACTAGCTAAAAAGAAAAATATTCATAAAATGGAATGGAAAATGTTGCAACAAATCAAAATCGCATAAAATCGAAAATAGTCTTAGCTTAATAAAAAAAAAAAAAAAAGGAACTGAAACTGCAACGCTTAGATGCAATTTATGCAAATTACTAATACGCACCGTTTGAGCAAGCGAATTTGCAAAAATCTGTAAATAGAAATTAAATCAAATTTAATAAAATTAAACCAAATTAAATTAAATGAAATTCAATGAGAAATTACTAAAATGCACAATGTCCGCTGGCCTAACCGCTGAGCATAAAGGCAAAGCACACACTTATTGCAAAAAGTATACGTAATTTCAATCTGATGCGCATTTTTTTGTTCACTTTTCGAAACTTACCAAATCGCTTGCTTCATCAACTTGTAGCAATAAATCAATTCTTTACACTTTCTTCTAGATAATCTTCTTTTAACGCTTTTGTTTTTATGTACCATTCTTTCTTTGTTTATTTTTTTTTTTTTGGTTTTCTTTTGTCTCTATAAATAAACACGAAGTTATAATTGTATATAAACGATTGTGTATTTAGACGTAGTCTGTTGTTGCGATTGAACAATTTACGCTCGCTTATTTCGCTTTACTTGTGCAATTAACACCGTCTGCAAACGGCACCAGCATCTCAAAACATTAATTTATATATTACAAAAATATAAAAATAAAAACCAAAAAAATACGAACAAAAAAAAATAAAAGCAAAGTTAAAACAAGAAACATTGAAATAATTAGTTTTAGTACAAAAAAAAAAAAAAAAGAAACATAATAAGAAGCATACAACGTAGATCAGCAAGTAGTTAAGCGAATATTAGTGCAAAATGCGTGTTATCGTCCTTAAAAAGAATCGCACAAACAAACGCGGCACGCCAACGGCAACCTCGCGTGATCTGCCAAAAAAAACGCTCACAAAAGTAAGCTTGAGTTGTAATTGAAATTTTCTTTAAATATTTACACAAACACACCCAAACACATATACACCGTCACACACACACACACCGTTACACACACAACTATTCACATAATTCTAATGTTACTTACCATTTGCAAAAAAAACGTGATGTCTGCCAATGCAATCAATTTTTGAGCAAAAGCAAATTAGAAAGGCATTGAAGATAAACAAAAGAAAAAAAAACCAAACAAAATTAGTTGGCAATAATTTTCACAACTGACATCCTGCCAAATATTAGAGCGCATGTCCTTTTGTATGCGGCATGCGATGCAATTTAATTAGATGCATTACATTAATCATACGGTTAATACAAAATAAAAAAAAAAAAATTAAACAAACCTGCATGATTTCCATTATTGCATTATGAGTAATCGATACTTTTGTGCATAACTAGCGACTCATGATATTTTGTATACGATAAAATATTATTTAAAAAAATGTTTAATATTGAATTAAATTTTAGTACTTGAGTACAACGGAATGCTATAAAATTTACTCAAAAATTGGTTGTAGTGCGCTAAACTGCATAAAAAAACGAAAAAAAGAAAGTAAAAATATTATCATTTAATATATAAGTGCATAAAAATAAATAAAATATTTGCTAATTTCTTCTCCATACACATAATAAACATATACAACATATTTTTTTATATTTCAATTAATTGCTAAAATAATTTTTATTAAATATATAAATACATATGTAAAATTTGTGCAAGCTAATTTTTTATATACAATAAAAATCCCAACTGTTAACACAGGAAAAAGCTGTGGCTCATTCTTAATGACAGCATTTTCTGCTATCCTGGCTTTACCCTTGCTCTCCCTTTCGATTCAATTATTTTTATTGTTATATAATACTATATAAATAAAAACGCTTCAGCTCGGGCAATGTGTGCTGCTGATTTAAGTGAAAATTACTATTGCGTACAATTTGTGGTTATGACAATTAATTCAAATTTATAAAAAATTATATGCTATAAAAATTAACGAAAACAATGAATTTATTGATATACTTAATGTTGAGGCGATTGGGGGTCTCATGAGTGTAAAGCAGCTCTGGTCCCACATAGAAAAGCCAATCCCGCCCCTTAAGCTGCTCGTTCAAACCACGGATTCAGTGTTTGTGAAGAGCACCTGGGATTCGGTGGGGTCATTCCTTGGTAAAGTTTCCATATAATACGAAAGTACCACAATCCAGAAATATATTAAAAAAGCTGTAATTGAGAGCAGTTGACCAATTAATCAATCAATATGCAAAAACCGAAATACATTTATATTATATTCATATTTGCATAATAATTCAGTATTTGAGATTTTCGAATAATTTTCACCTAAGTGCTTGTGTTATTTTTATCTAGCTCTGGTACATTACTTTAGCGTTTGGTTTATGCAACTTTGTTATAGAGAAGTTCGGCTGAACAGTGAAAAAAAATTTTTTGAAATACAATTCCCGATTTTAAAATTAATTCTACATGATGAAACGTTCGTTTCAAATCATTTTGACATATAAAAATGGAAGTTTTGATTTTGGTTTTTTTTTTTTTTGTTTTGCTAATATCCAAAGTAAAACGTTTTATGTAACCACTTTATGTAAAAAGGAAACCATCTTCATTGCATCTCAGAGGGTTTTTTGTAATGCTAAATCAATTATCAAAAATATTTTGCGGACCTCCAGGATTTTTTTAAAATTGGTCTGCTTGTATCTTAGTGAATTATTAATATATTTGATGAACACGGCAAATCACTTCCCATGCTATGCACCTTGGTCTGACAGATTGTGAACTAAGCAAAGTTACCTTGTTTTTAGTTTCCGTACTTAAGGAAACGTTGAACATAGAGTCCACTTAGACAAGCTATGTAGAGTTCAGCCTCGTATGCGTCTTGCTTTAGAAGAGCATGCCAATCGTACTCACCAATCGAGACTGCATCCATTAGCATGGTTTCGGGTGTAAAGTCACGCCACAGACTATAGAGCACGAAAGTCACGATGATGATGGCAATAAACATTAGCCAATAGCGCAAATATGCCGACTTTTGCTATGTGTGTGTGTGTGTGTGTGAGAAAAGAAAACAAATTTAGTTTCGCATATGCACAGCGAAAGAAGTGCGAACCTACATTCTTGGCACCGACGATCAGCAGCATCGATGCGATTATGGAGAGGGTGCCCGCACCGAAAATAAACATCAGCCAAGCTGAGTTCTGCAGCAGATTGAACTCTCCGTTGGATTTCGCATGCTTGGCTGGAATGCAAAACAGCGAAACTGCACAGGACTCAACATAAGGGACACGCGTGACTCACCCTGTGCGTTGTTGTTCACCGACGCCGCGGTACAGACCATAGCGACCAAACTGAAGACGCCTTCGATGGTGCCGATGACAATGCAGCCCGTGCGCAGGCTGTAGAAGAAACAGCAGTTCCTCAGCATTGTCCTTTAAGTGCAAAAAAACAGTTATTCACAATTCACTTATTGAAATTTCGTCTGAACGAGTGTAAAATGTTTTTAATTTCTTTACGTTTTTAGTTTTCAAAATTTGAAGTTTTTCGACTTGCCTATTTGCTTGCCTTTGTAATGAGAATTTGATTTGCCTGAGGCTCAGCAGGTAGATATGATTACAATGCTGGGAATAGAGAGACGGACTTAGCACATCTCGAATGCAATTTTTTATTTTTTAATTAAGTATTGGCTTGCTGCTGATTAAGCCCCGTCCCGTGTCTGTTTCTGTTTCTGTGTCTCCGAGTTGTGTGTGTGTGTGTGTGTGCGTGTGACGTCAAATGTCTGCAAGATTTTTCTATTTGAAATTGCACACGAAACAATAAGAAAATCCAATTTGATTTATTTGTTTCGTTTGCCGCTGGCGCTGCTGTGACTGTTGCCATTTCCTACGGCAAACAAAGAAAAACGAAATGAGAGAAAATTAAAGCAAAAACAAAAACAATGCAGCAATGGCAGCAGGGAAGCAAGGCAGCCAGGCAGCAAGGAAGGAAGGAAGGCAGGAAGGAAGGAAGAGCGGCACGCAGCACGCAGTGACTGCTGAAACAGTTCTATAAAACGTATAACGATATCCAAGACAATTCAATTTAAAAATTTCGAATTCTTTGCCAGCATTTTGCCCCTCCCCTCCCCCCTCCGGCACCGCTCACACACGATTCCGCCTCGCACACGAGTCGACAATCGCATTACAAGTTCAGCTAAACGGGCTCTGCTTGTTGGGCAATCAGTTGGCCGTAAGGATTTTTCTGCGCCTCACCGTGCCACACCATACCTTACTGCGCCGTGCCGTGCCGTGCCGTGTCGTGTCGTATCGTGTCGTGCTTTCACTGATTCGCTTTGAAATGCATTTTCGACTTTTCCCGCTTTTCCGTTCACAACTTTCTACAACTTTTGCCATTGCCATTTCGACGTAGCCTACTTTTCCGCTACTTCTACTCCTTCTTCTGCTTCTTGCGCTTCAGCTGGTTCACCATCATCTTCTTTCTCTTCTGGCGTTTTGTCCGCTTTCTTTTTTCGCTTTTTTTTTTTTTTTTGACAGTTTAAAGTGTTTGGAATGTTGGCTGTTGCTAAAGCGCTTAGGGGTTAAGCGCTGCTCAGTGGAGGAAAGCTGTTTGCCACGTTTAATTAGTGTTGCGCATACGCCGTGTGCTCGTGCCTGCATTTGTGTATGTGTGTGTGTGTGTGTGTGTGTGTGCGCGCATAAATTTTTAATTACTTACTTTGCCAATGAAACGCTAATCGAACATCGAAAATCGAATGTATTTTTTGTGCTTTTTTAATGTGCTTCCATTAAAACGTCATCACAAGAAAAGTTGGCTGCGAGCCGTTACAAATTTGAATGACTGCTCAATTTACATAAAAGTAAATAATTTATTTCATAAATAATGCAAAATCTTTGCAGCAATTAAAAGTGAAGCTCATCGTTTACTCATTATTTTTGATTGGTCCTCCATATTTGCTAATTTTGTGTTTCACTTGTTGAGAAGACAGTAATAAAATGGCAAATGCTGCAAGGATTTGCAGGAAGGTTAAGTAATAACTCACTTCAATATTTTGAGTTCCTTAATAATTTATGTAGAAAATTGCTCACATAAGCTCGCTTCCAATTGATATCTGAAGAATCGCAATAAAAAAAGTTCCAGCTGAGCACAGCTGCACATTTGTATGCCACACACTCGCACTGAATTAAATAAAAGAAAATCGAAACAATAAGCAAGTGTGGGAAGCAGTTCCCCTTTAGTGTTGATGACGAGTTTCTGCATTACGCGCAGCTCCTTCACTTGGCTTCATGTGCAGTTCATATTGCAAAGCACACGCGACATATTCGCATTCAAATTTATCAAGCAAACAGCCGAGCATTCAGCTGCGAGTAGTGAACGCAATTCAAATCAATCTGCATTGGATTTTTCTTTATTCTTTTCTATTGTTTTTTTTGTTTTTCTCTTGTTTTTCTGTTTTGCTTGAATGATGCGCTTTGGCAGCGTTTCTGTAGTTTAAATCAATTTCTTGATTCTTGTGCTCCGTTTTTTCAGCGGGTGCACGACACTGCATGGGAATTATTTATTGTCGAGATGCTTTGATAGTCAAGCAGCGTGCGTGGCAAGAATGGAAGCAACCGGCTGTGAAATGCTTTGAGTGAGCATTCGCATGGCAAATAACGCACGATTATTGCCAATGAAATATGAAATGCAAAACTCTGAGTGAGTTGAGTGCGAATCCACATCCAATCCATATCCGCATTCACTTCCATATACTTCCAATACACAGCCATGCACGCCAATGGCCATAACTCTTTTGATCAAGTTTAAGCATTAACGCTTAAGTAGATTCTTTATTGTTATGAATTTCTGTTTTTTGTCACATCTTTCTTATAAATGGCGCAACAGCAAATACAACAAAACAACAATAATAACAACAAAAAAGGAGACAATCATTTTATCTGCTGGTGTTTATCCTTTTTGTTTGTTTGTCTTTGTATATTGTTTTTTTTTTTTTCCTTTATTTGTTGTTGTTGTTCTTGTTGTGTTGCTTTTCTGCGACACCGCAAAACATTTCTCGAGTGTGTTAAGACTGAAGCTGTATGCCAAAGGGTTAATTTTAAATTTATTGCGGTAGGCATATTCCCAAATCTATGCAAAGGGATTGCGTGGGCGAACGATCCGAGAGCTAAGAGCCAAGAGTGCCTGCCGTACAATTTGTTTTTTGTTTCTTGTTTTTTTATTTTTTTTTATTTTGTTTTTATTTTTTTATTTTTTCGTCCTTTCTTTACTTTATACACATAACGCACTTTATTTCATATCTTATGCCTTTGTTGTTGCTGTTGTTGTTGTTGTTGTTGCTGCTGCTGCTGCTCTGTTGTTTGTTATTATTATTGTTGTTGGAGTTGTTATAGCAAATGAGTTATTTTGTGGCAGCATAAGCAGACAACAGACAACAAAATTCGCCGAAGTGACAGGAGACAGAGGACAGTGGATAGGGGATAGAAGACAAGGGAAATGGGACATGGGACAGTAGGCTATGGATTAGGGGCAAGGGGCAAGGGGCAAGGGGCACGTCGCCTTTTTCATGTTTGGCATATTGTTATCTAGTGCCAGTTTAAACGGGCCTCCAGCGTCAAGGGTCGTGACAAATTTGATTGTCCTCTTGCCAGGTGTTATTTATTTAAGATACTTTTCATTGTTTTAATAAATACGAAATGCGCTTTGGCAGCAGACGCTAAAGGCTTAAGGCTTCATTGTTTTTCCAGGTTTTTTACTTTTTTTTTGGTTTTTTTTTTTTTATTTTTTATATTTTAGTTAATTCAATTTAATTTGCTGTTTTTGCTGGCGCTATTTTGCACAATTAAATCGTCATTATTCAGGCGCTTATGCGCGGCACAGTAAGGCACGGCACAGCAAGGCACGGCACGGCAAAGCTGCATAAATCAAATTAAAATACAACATGCATAGCCGGGACTATTCATTCTCGCCAAGCTGCACAAAAGCTGCGGTGCCAGCATCAAATCCGTGGCAAGGCAAATACAGATGGAAAAAAAAGCACACACACACACACACACACACACACATACACACACGCAAAAATGAAATGCCGAAGAATTTCATTAGCATTTGCCTGCGCAAAGGTTTACAAGTTGGCCTAAAAAAAAAAGAAAAAAAAAAAGAAAAACCAGAAATGAATAAAGGCTGCGCACGACGCCAGCAAGCGACTGAAAGCTGAAAGAAAGTAAGGCAAGGCAAAGAAAGCATTTAAAGGATTTGCGGTAAGAAAATTTAATTAAAGACTACGCAGGGCCGCTAGCCAGCAACAACAGCAACAACAACAACAGCAACAACAGCAACAGCTGTTCAACATCGTTTTGATTTTAATAAGCGACCATTTTTGTGCTCTCCTATGCTGTCCTTTCCATTGCTCTACGCTGCTATATGGTCCTGCTCCGTCCTGTTCCGTCCTGCCTTGCCTTGCCCTGCCTTGTATTGGTCGCCTGCATAGGCATGTCTCAATGGCGAAATGCATAAATGCCACAAAATGAAATGCGATTTTAACTAAGCAACGTAGCGGCGAGCCAGCGAAGCCGCGGCACACTTTAATTGACCTGATTCGCAGAATATTTTTATGGCATCCTACTTGCGGGCGAGATATTCCATGCCATTCCATTCTATGCCATTTCATGCCATTCCATTCGAAATACGCTTTGCGCGTTGCGTATTTCGCTTTCAATAATTAAGAATAAAAAAAAATAAAAAAACACCAAAACGAAAACAAAACGAAAGAAAGAAGCAGCCGAAAGCTAATGTATGCAGAGAAAAGACAGGCACAGTCTCAGTCACAGACACGAGGCACGAGGCACGGGGCGCAGGCACGAGTCACGCGGCACGAGGCTTAAAGCCTTTGCATAAATACACACAAAACACAAAATTTTCATAACTTCGCATCTTATTATGATTTTTATTATTATTTTATGGAATTTAAATAACGTGTTTGCCCAAAATCGCAGCAGCAAATTTTCAACTCTATCGCTTGCCCCCTTCTGCCCCATCTGCCCCGTACTGTCACTACTGCCCAGCTGTCCTCCTGCCCAATCGGCCGCCTGCCATCTAAGCGCAAACATCGCGACGCGCACATTTGGGCCGACAGTTTGCGTTGCGCTTTATACATTAAATTTTCATTTGAAAATCAGCGAAATGGCATTGCGCACTGTATGACAAGAGAGGTTATGCCAAACAGCCAACCAGCTAACCAGCCAACCAGCCAGGCAGTCAAGCAGCCAAGCAGCCACCCATGCACTCAAACGCTCACATAGCCGCACTTAGCCAGGCAGTCAGGCAGTCAGGCAGGCAGACAGGCAAGGAAGCAGGATGGCAGACAGGCGGGTAGTGCGACAGGCAATTTGGGAGGTTGGGAGTTTGGGAGGTTTGTGTCGCGTTGCGCAAACGTTGCGATGGGTCTTCCACTTGAACAAACAACCTTGTCGTCTGTCAGTAAATCCAACTGACAGCTGTTGTTGCCCTCTTAGTTTAAACTAGTAAGAAATGTGAAAAATAGTAAAAGGTAGACAACAACAACAACAAAAACAAGAGCAAGAGCAACAGCAAATCAACATATAAATGCAGCAAGCAGAGCAGCAATTTTAGGTAGCTGACTGAACAAAGGCTATGACGGCTGTAAGAGATGAGTTGAGTATATGAAAAAAAAAAAAAAAACAGTAAAACAAGAAACAAGTAAAAAAAAAAAAACAACGACAACTAAATGCAAAGGAAAACAAAACATAACAAAACAACAAGAACAAGTACAAGAACACGAATACGAACAACAACAACAATAACAAATAACAGCAGCAGTTAAGCAAACAGCCGACAAAAATAAAATACAACATGCAGCAGCAATGCTCTGCACTGGATGGGGTCATATTGAGTGCCAAGGCAAGTAGTCAAAGTAACGCAGCAGCAGCAGCAACAGCAAATACACACATGCACACACACAAACACACACACACACACACACATACACAAACAGACTTAGCATTGTCGAGATTAAGGATTTTTGTGGTCTAAGAAAATTGCTTTCTCTTTTGCTCCGTGTTGTCTGCAGCACGCGACAAAGACCATAGCACAAATAACAACAAAAACAACGGAAACAACAACAACAACAATAACAACAACGACAATGCTGATGACGTCGGCGACATTGTTGTTGATAAAGCAGCCAACACTGTACAGTCTCCATTTATGCTTTCATTGCTTCATTGAGTTTTTGTTATTGTTGTTATTGTTGTTGTTGTTGTTGTTTCTCTTTCTCTTTCTGTTGCTGTTGCTGTGGCTCTGACTGTTGTGGCCGTTTCTTCTGCGAGATCGCAATGAGCTTGTCTAAGTACGAAGTATACGAATATTTCCCACTTTCGCCAATGATGAATGTGTTGAATTTGTTTTATGCTTCTATGCTGCTGCCTCTGCTGCCTCTGCCGCCTCTGCCGCTGTCGCCGTCGCTGCCGCTGCCTTGCTTTGCTTGGCATTTTCTGTGGACAAACGAAATATTTATTGCTTGCTCGTGCTTGGCTGCCTTCAGTTTCGGTTTAGGTTTAGGTTTCGGCTTCACTTTGAGTTTCAGCTTGAGTTTGAGTTTGGGTGTCGGTTTGGTTTATTAGCACTTTTCTAGAAATTTTACTGCCTGCAAAGGATAAATAAAAATTCTAAATAAATAAATAAAGATGTATAAAGCAGCTTTGACACTTAAGCGGCTTTTTTCATGCTCCTGTCTTCTGTCTTTTGCCTACTGTTTTTTCGTTTTTTTTTGTTTCTTTTCTCTGTCTTTTCTTTGTTTCTTGTTTGTTTGCATTTGCTGAGCTGTAAAAATATATAAGTTTTGGCACTGCTGCGGCAAGTGGCACGAAGCTGATACCTTATACATATATAATAAGTTAACTTGCCTCACTTGATTTATTTAAAATAATAATAATCAGCATTATTAAATATGCCAATAAAGTCAATGAACAAGCCAAAGAAGACACAATATGGGGGGAAAAAAAAAACGAAAGTAAAAAATTGACTGTGTACATAAACTTATTGGAGCTTTTGAAATAGCTAAAGAACATAAGATAAATGAGTGAATTGTGTATTCATGAAG
>JBAMBQ010003079.1:0-28155 GCA_037044495.1 Stegana nigrithorax | reverse complement strand
CACACGTGGGGTAGAGAGGCGTATCGTCGTGTCCAAAGCGATGGAGATATGCCCTGAAGCATCCATGTGCGCTGAGGAGCTGTGTCAGGTAGAAGTTGACTTCTACGTTACGTTCCCTTATAATAATTCATTTGTTGAATTCATATGCAATTGTATCTAGAATCAGCATGCGAGTCCAGCATCGAAAGCTGAGGTCAAGGTTTGTCAGCAAAAGCCCTTTGTGGCCATTGATCAATGTTCAAGATCATTGGAAATTATGTTTCGTATTTCCTGCTGTGGGGCTGCTACTTTATGTGGGAGTGTCTCCGTATCTGAATCTGTTTCTTTCAACTGTTCTTTATTAGACATTTTTGAATTTGTTTTATTTCAAATTCAATTGCTGTTCATTTTTGTGTATTGTGTTTTTTTTTTGTAATTTTATTATTATATTGTTGTTGTTGTTGTTGTACGCTTTGTTAGGCAATGCATAATTGATTCAATCATGCATGGCATGCATTTAGCGATGTGTGCATACGTCCATACATATAAACTGCATAAGAAAGAACCGTTATAATGTTATATAAAAAAAAAAAAAAAATAAAAACAATACAAAATACGAAAAACAAACAAAGAAAAAAAAAACTAAAACTAAAAATAAAAATAGAAACAGAAACAGAGCATTAAAACCTCAACGCAAAGCCAACATAAATAAAGTAGCTCCACCAAAGTGAGCTTAGGTGTGAGGTGTCGAGACTTAGTCTATTGTTGTTGTTGTTGTTGTCGTGTGTGTGTGTGTGTATGCGCGCGTTAATGCTTCGTTTCGTTACATTTTGTCTTTAAACAAAATTAATAAAAATAATATGGGATCAGGCAGGAGGGGAGCAAGTTGTTTATTGTGTGTGTGTGTGTGTGTGTGTGTGTGTGTGTATGTATGTGTTAAAGAATAATAAATAATGCAAAATGAGACATGCACACGCCCCGCTTAAATTGTTGCACAATTTTTTTTTTTTTTTTGTTTTTTTTTCTTTATGTTCGTTGTTTTATTCAACGTAAGTGGCAGTGGCTGGGCTGGGCTGGGCATGTGGGCAATTATGGCAGCAGCATTGCATTGACAGGAGGCCACAATTCAGTTGCTTAACTCTGCTCGATATTGGCTAATATGTATGTATGTATGTATGTATGTAGCATATAGCGTGCAGATGTGGCAAATTATGAAAGTTGTGTATGACTAAGAAATATTGAAAAAAAAAACGACACATTTTGAGTTAAGCCTTTTACTATACAAGGAACATTGCAGCCATATGCACAAGTGTCTACATAAGCTTTGCAGCGGCCCAAGCTGACGTAATGCTCGACATAATGCCGGCACATTGTTGCTGTTAAAGTCCTGTCAAAGGAAATGCTAAAAATGTTCAGCGGAGGCATGCACATGACATTGTTTGACATGCATGGCTGCTGTCGCTGTGACGTCTTCCGTCTGTGCATCAGCCAGCTGCTGTGTAGCCATGCATACGTGTGTGTGTGCATACTCGTATCATGGGCCATTTGACAGTGATTTTATAGTGGGGCAGTATGTGTTCGCTACAGCGCTTTGGCTGCCTAGAAGAGGAGGCCAAGTAGAAGAAATATGCATGTTAAAGTAACGTTGCTCACATACATACATACATATGTATATTGTAGATAAATCTTTGATGGTACAATGAATGCTCTTTGGTTGAAGGTCACACTGGTGGACAGAATAAATTTGTGTACGCTTCAATTGTAAGAGTCGAGACAAGCTAGACACAAATAAATACGCATAAAAGCTTAATCGTGGCGCGATCGTTGTTTGCTCTTGGAATTTGCATTCATTATGAAGACATAACATTAAAACATGGCGAGTGAGAACTGAATTTATATATATTTAAATTATTTAGATCGGATCCCGCATAAAGTGACTAACGCAATGGTAATGGCAATGGCAACAGCAACAGCAACGGCAACGGCAACTTGACTTGAACAGCGACTTCCCCGATCCGATTCATATCGTTCGTTTAATTAGCACAGCACAGCACAGCACAGCACAGCACACAACTTAAAGATTTCTATTGTGTAGCGATGTTGCACGCTTCGGTCGCATAAATCGTCTGCGCATGCGCGCCTTGTTACCGTCATTGACGACGACAACGTTGCTGACCATACTTCAAGTTACATACACATGCATGTATGTCTGTCTGTCTGTCTGTCTGTATGTATGTGCACACAGCCACTGTCTACCATTTACCATTAGTAAGCTGTTGTTGTTGTTGTTGTTGTTGCTGTTGCTCTTGTCGTCAGTCAAATCTTACATTGGCCTTGTCCCTGAAGTTGGCTAGAACAAAACATAACAAATAACAGCAACAGCAACAGCAACAACAACAAATATTAACAAACGATGAACTAACAAAACATCACCGACGGCCAGCTCCGACGAAACATTGAACGATGACCAAAAGTAGCCGCAGTAGTGAATTTCTTGTGCAGCAAATATACACTAATTAAAACCTGAATACAAAAACAAAAACAAAAATCAACATTAACATAAAACTGCGCGATATTGCACACAGTGATTGTCAAACTGGGTTCACTGCGCTTAGCTGTGAATTTGACGGTTTTCGTTTTTTTTGTTTTTTTTTTTTGTGCAGATCTGCTTGCGGTCAGTGCCAGAGTCACTTAAAATAAATTGGCCACTAATGAAGTATTCATTAAATATGCAAAACCAGAAATTTTTTGCCTTTAATTTTGGAACATACATATATGTACCTAGCCTGTACATGCATTAAACGTAAAAGAAAAATCAATCTGCATGAGTAAGTTCAGACGAACAAAAAGAAATAGAAAAGTTTCCGTGCATTTGAGCAACGCTAACAAATTTCGCTAATGGTTATGTCACTATACACTGGACTGCACTGCACATTCCCCACTGGTGCGCACATAGATCACAGCGACACGGACACCGCACAGCCGCCGCCAGCGCCGCCAATTATACATATGGTGGTGAACACTTATTTATGCCAGTCAAAGTTTGCGTAGCATTGCTTCTTAAGTAACAGTTTAAGCGTCGCTGATCTGATCTGCGCCTTTTCAACGTCTTCGATGCAATTTCCAACAACGAATCACATGCTGTCCCCGGTTCTGCTTGCGAGCCCCGGTGACAGTGGCTAATGTGCGTCGCTGTGACACACGCTCTCCCGCAGACGCATTACGAGTTTTCGTTGCTGTCTGTTGCTTGTCTCTTCAAGAGAGAAGTCAACACATGAATTTGTTATTGCAATAACAAGTTTTCGCCGACCATACGAGTCACACACTTCCTCGCTCGCATTTGCCGACACTTAGGCACCGTGTACACTGCACTCGCAAAAAAGCTATGCCTTTCATTGCTTATTACTTTATACTTCCTATGGCTTCGAGAGACACAAGAGCCACTATGTCTCTCTGCTTGTCTTGTCTTCGCCCACACATTTCTAATTATCTACTCCCCAATTATCGTTTTACATGGTCTTTATTTATACGAATTCAAAGAAAAAAAAAAATATAAAAGCTGTTTTTTTGCAGTGTTCTTCAAATTCATAAAAAGCGTTCCAGGATTATGAATCCTGTGTTAGATTTCAGTTCAAAGCAAGCAAAAACTATTATTTCTGTTAATAATCTAAAGAAAACTTTGAATGCGAATGTGTTGATTAAAAGTTTTAATTCTACGGTGGAATTAGTATTGCTCATTATTTTTTACTACAAAAAAAAAATTTTTTTTTTATACAGGGTTTTCCAAGGAACGCACCTACCGTTTGAGAGTTGCCGTTATTTGGTATGATTTTCGTTCACATATATGTAATTTGGCTCACAGAGATTCAAACAAGCTACCATGCAACGATTCTGCACTAGATAGCAAGTGAGGTGTGAGTGACGCTTTAGCATCAAGCGAAGCTTTGCACAATTGCATTAAGTCTCTCCCGTTTTTGCGCTCTCTCTCTCTCAGAGAATCAAGTTTCGCGTTCGACCGAAAACAGACTATGCCTCCCCCCGGTGATAATAAAACTAGATTCGTACCTGAGTTCGTCATGTGGTTTGTTGTTGGATTTGAATTCTTCGCTGTAGTTTCAGGTTTAGCCGAAACTCAAAGCTCTCTTGTTTTTTGTTTTGATTTGTTTACGCTCGCAAATGTTGCTTTGTTTTGTTTTAAGTTCATTTTTTGTGTTTTTTTTTGTTTGTTTTTTCTTATTTTTGGTTTTGCTGTTGGCTTTAGGCTCGATCTGAACGTTCGAACGTTTGAACGTTTGCCGCTTTGGGTTAATATCGCATTCGGTTGGTTTTATCATTGCAGTAAACAATTGTCTGTCAGTTCATTCGGAATGTTCTGCGGGTGCTAGGAAACAAAAAAAAACACCGTAATTTGTTTAAAAAAAAAAAATGTTTTTTATTTGTGATTTGTTTTATTGTTGCCCGAAATATGAATAATCTGTTTGTGTATTTTTTTCTTGGCGTTTTTCTATGACATATAACAAAACTTAAAAAATAATAAAACTAAATAAAAAAAAAACACTAATAAAAGCTTATAACTAAACTAAAACAAATGAATTTAGAATGTTTTTGCATATGAATTTGTTTTATTGTTCCCATTTGAAGTGAACCAGTGTGACTGTGTTTTTTTTTTTTTTTTGTTTAGAGTACATAAAGTTTTTTTAAATTTTTGTTTTGATTTTTTTTTTTTGTTTTTTGTTTTTTTTTTGTTAATTTATTTTTTTCGTGTCCAAACTTTGGTTTAATTGTTGTTTATAAAATTTTAAAAAGTCAAATAACCCATAATTTTGTTGATCTAGAATATTATTTTTATTAAAAATAAACAGGTGTCTAAACAGTTAAATTTTTTGTTTTATTATTGTTGATTTTTTAAGTGAAATTATAAGCATTGTTTTCTGTTTTTTTTCGCATGCTAATAATTGAAATTATTTTTGGCATTGTAAAAATTATATGAATCAAAAGAAACAGCAACAGTTAAAAAAGGAAACGAATTAATATAATATTAAAATAAAATTTAATACTCTCTGTTTCATGTATATGTATCTTGTATTGTTTGTGCCTCTGTTGTGTCTGTATTGTTGTTGTTGTCGTCTGCATATCTCAAAACGTTAACGGTGCGGCTTTCGATTAATGTACGAATTTTGTTCATTTTTGAATAAAATTAAATTATAATATTATTCGCTTTTTCACTCAAAGCGTCCTGCAAAAAGGTAAAACATTTTTTATAATTTAAAATTTATTAAATATAACATACACATACACCGTTCTATTTATTTAATTAACTTAAATTAAGAATTTATTGATTTAAATAATAATTCCAAATTTAATAATCTAAAAAGGTATTCTTCATAATTTGTACAGCCTCGAAACTTCATAACTCCTTGTCAACTTAGCCATCTGATGTGTTAGGTATTCGCAGTCATCATTACTCGGTTTTTTTTTTTTTGTAGTTTTGGTTATCAGGACCTACATCCATATATGAGGTTGCCTGCAGTTTGAGAACTCCACAAACTTAATACAGTAGAACCTCGGAAAATTTAATTACACTGGGAAAAGTTTCTCTCCGATTAACATTTTGTAGAAGACGATTAACTATTCGAAGATGACATTTTCCAAAGTTCTACTGTAATGTGATTTATTATAAAGCATATGTTCCCTTACTTGGTTTAGACATTTCCATTTAAAAATTAGTTGCTTTCTGTTAAGAAATTCAATCGTTTTTCACAAAAGCACTGTGGCCTATGCTTGTCCTTTAACTTGCATAAAAATGTTTTCACTTTTTTATGGGTCAAAAGTTAATTGAATATTTTATTTGTATATTTGGTTTTGCAATGATTTCAATAATATCTTAATATAATATGTGTAGAGAATTAAAGCATTTAAATATATGTATATATACGTGTATCTATATACATAAAGATGCATACATATGTGCATATGTCTAAAATACTTTTACAATATTCAAATGGAGAATGCATTTTGCCAATTTGTCCTAGTCGAGAAAGACATAGCGAATTGCAAGTGTTACAACAAAACGCAGAAACAGACAGAATTATGTGGCAACTAGAAGAAAAAATAAAAGAAAAAAAAAATGAAAAAAGAAAAGCCCGAAAACTAAAAGCAAAACACCGAATGAAATAAAAAATTTCGTCAATAAAGTAACCCGAAAGTGTCTTTTCTTTTCTTTGTTGCAGCTTCTTGCATAATAAACAAGATCAAAATGTGGTACGGCAGCAGCCCAGGCTCAAGTCACAGCAGCAGGGGCACCAGCAGCCGCATACTGTTGTTGTTATTGTTGTTGTTGTTGTTACTGTGGTTGACGGTTACATTTTCCTTTTTTTAGTTTTTTTTTTTTTGTTTTTAGTTTTGGCGCATGCGCTTAAAGACACTTTTTTTTCTTGGACTTTGTTTTTAGTGTTGGCTTACATACTTTTCGTACAATTTACTTTCGGACTAAAGTTATTTTTATAAACATATGTACACTCATACATACATATATGCAAACATATACACATGCTTAGATAATATGTATATGATATACATATGTATGCTTGTATATACAGAAGTATCTTTGTATCTGTATGTATTTACTTGGTAGATAGCCAGCTATGCGCACATTGCTCTATTTTTCTATTTTTCTATTTTATTTTATTTTTTTTGTTTTTTTTTTTTACTTTTTTTTCCTTTTTTCTTTTAAATGGAGTTTTGCTCTTTCGCTTTGCTTTTATGTTTTGCATTTTGCAATAAAAATGCAACGCAAACGACTAAACTTGAAAAAAAAAATAAAATTAGATATAAAAGCTTAAGAAAACTATAACAAAAACAACAAAACAAAAAAACCAACAATAATGTAAATTAAATTCAACTGCTTAATGTTGCTGCACACAACGCCGTAAAAGCGCGCAGTATAAAATTATTTCGAAAAGTCTTTTCCCTTTCATATAATGAGAAAAAAAAAAAAAGAAAAAGAAAAACACTTGCCTATTTTGACTTTGCGCAGGCGCCGCCGCCGTTATAAAATAAAACTGGCAAATACGATTAGCAAATGCCGACTGGCTGCCGTTTATTCTTAAAGAAACACACATTTTTCTTTCTCGAGTATTTACATGGAAATCTCCCATAACCGGACAAAAACAACGCGACTATGGGTGTCCGATTATGGAAGCTATTCGTTTATAGGAATGCACTTTCTATAGAAAAAATTATAAAGAGCTTGCGAAATTTGTCCTGTTTGAGAGCTGTCCGAATATGCGGACTGTCCGGGAGTTTTTGCTGTAAACATATGCAATTGCTTTGTGTGAAACCACAAGCATGACGTCTACATTGCATGACCGCTGTAGAGGCGTGTCGCGTTCCTGTGCTGTCCTGTTGTAAGAAACGTGGGCTTCAGGATTGTAAACATGAGTTTTCTGCAGTCAACATAGGCCATGAAAGGCGGCGATTCGTCTGTCGTTTCAGCTGTCTCCTCCACTCCTCATTCCTTTAATATTAATTTATTTATTTTCTCTTCTGATGCTTGGCACTTACAGAATCAGAATTTGTGAACGTCACTTTGCAATCAATATAATTTTTTTGCATGACTACCCTAATTATAAAAACTCTCTTTAGATGTACATACATACTTATAAAACAATAAATAGTCAATGGCATTTACTGTCAACCTGCTATACTATAACAATTTTTAAAAAAATGTGTAAACAAATAAAATTTGCAATAATAAATCAAAACCACAAAAGAGAGAACGAAGTGCATACGTTTCAAAAATAAATAAATAAATGCCTATGAAAATGGTTTTTTTTTTCTTTTTTTTTTTTTTTTTATAAAACTATGGGTGCGGGCTGAGTACAGCAAAAAAAAAAAAAAAAAACAAAAAGAAAAAAAAATAATAAAAAATGAATCAAAAAACAAACCGAACGATTTTGAAATGAGATTATTTTTAGATTTCAAATCATAATTGGTTTCGCATTTTTGCTTATTTATATGAGGGCATTGAGAGGGAAGACTGAGGCAGACATTGAGTATCAATTGAGTTTGGGTATAAACCATAATTAGCGACAATTGTGCGCCCATGGTAAAAAATTCTTTGTGTAGAACACACCTCAAGTCGAGCAGGCCAACGTTACGCTAACCGCTAACCGGCTCCACTTGCCAGACAATATTAATCGTCAATAATGATGCTGTGATGAGATGATATATAAACGTATTCTGACATGTACTTCACCATGTGATGACTTGGCGTTTCATTTGCTGTGGCATCGCTGAGCTATTAGCCGAGCAATAATGTTGCACGTGCACGCCATGGGTGCACGGAGGACTACGTCGCTGTCTGGCCACACACATCCGCATGCTCAACTGGCTTCCGTTAAGTATTCTACACATTGTATGGCAGGGTATTGTAATGCTGTAAAATGATTTTTACTTTTTCTGTTCGCTCACAACTTCCTATAAAAATGTTATTACTTCCTTTGCAATTGATTATTGTTTTAATAGATAAGCGCAAATTTTTAATTTTGTTTTTTATTTTTGTAACTATTAAAATTGAAAGAACGCAAGGTCGATAGTGTTTTTTTTTTTTTTTTTTGTATGACTGACTCTGTGGGATGCGACATAAAGCATCAATTTTAAGAGATTTTGAGTGGCCAAGTGCAGTGTTAATAAAATGTTGCTACCGCAACTGCTGATCTGTCTGCTGTCGGATTAAGTTAAAATTTTAGTCTGTCCCATGTGAAATTGTCGTGTATAATTCTTTTACTTGGTTTAACCAAGTAAAATTTCTGTGATGTTTATTTATTTCTATTTCGATATATTCCCTTTTTTCTCAGGCCTTCTGTCATGTGAACCTTGATAAGTATTTCTCTAAATTGAAACTTACCGACGGCGTTACTTAGCCGTATCTGTAGTGTAGGGTTTTTTCTTCCTATAATGATAATTATTAACGCAAATATATGAGAGAAAAAATTAAATTTTTATATAGAAACATAATTTCCACATATGTTCATATATCGAATGTTGTCGTATGACGAAAGATTGCCTTTGTCTGATAGTCTTGTTCTTATTTCTGAGCGATTGTCAATGTTTTCTTTTGGATCCAATGCGAAAAAATCTAGATGAGCATTAAATGTTTGTGCAATATTAAATATTCGCTGGCAAAACTAATGCCTAACAGGGATGCCCCAATCTGAGAATCAGTCAGATAAAGGTTTTGAAAGTTTTAAAGTTTTCGTTTTTCTAGCGATTCGTTCTTGACCAGAAACTGAACCAAAGCAATTCTATTCCATCAAGGCGTGACCATATTCAAGTTTAGTCACCTGTCTAAAATTAATTTAGCTTTCATGGGACTTATTGTACTGGAGAAAAAAATTTTGTACTTTGCAAATTTTTTTTGACTGCTGATACATTCTGTGACTTTGATCTACTGTCGTCTTGTCTTTTGGTTATTTTTTCGTGTTCAAAAAGTTTAATTATAAATCAATGTTTTTTATTGTAGTTTGTATTATTTTATGAAGTTAATTTCAACATAAGGCATCTAGTGGCCATATCCATCCCTCCTCAGCAATGCTACACCATACGCAGATGAACTTGATGACAACGGATCCAAAAAAATTACTACTTGTGCTGCTTGGTTTTATGGCCGAATGTCAAGACCTCGAGCTAAATCTGTAGTGTATGCGACAATGTATTCCTATAATTGCATCTGATAGCATTAGCTAGAAAGAGACATAAATAATATAGTAGAGGAAAATAGATAAGAGAAGATAACCTGTATTACAAGTTCAATAGATTTTGTGGTTGAATTGAAATTAAAATGGCTGACAGTTATTGGTAATTGGGTTGAAGTAGCTTTTAGCCAAATCGGTTGTCCAAAAAGGATGATTTTTTTATGCAATTGCAATTTTCGTCCTTAAACAAATTTGAAAAAATTTTTTACGTTTACTTTTTTATTTTATTTTTTTGTTGTTGTTTTTCTTTTTTACATTTTTGTAAAATTTTGCTGTTGAAAATAAAATGTTTATATAAAAGTGAATGGCTACTGTGAATAGAATAGTTTTTATGTGGATGTCGTTGAGCGTTTTCCGGGGTCATGCGTTGTTGATATAGATCAAAGAGAATCGATTTACGTTCAATTGGGCAATCAAGTTAGTTGCGCGCCGCTTCACAGTTGGCAACCAAACTACGGGTGCGGCAGATTACTGCCTCACGATCAAACCATTGGCCGGCCGGACAGCGAAGGCGTTTCACTCGTTGATTAACGCAGACATAGAATCGTCGGCAGTGTCTGCGGTCCGTAAAGAAAGTTCCGTCTCTCACGTTCGTGCAGTCCTTGAGGGAATTAAGAGTTTGGATTGGTTCCAATTTTAGGCTCATAGCACCCACAACATTTGTTGTTGTAGGACTCGTTGTTGGTGGGGCACAAGTCGTTGGTGCTTTTGTTGGTGTGGCACAAGTCGTTGGTGCTTTTGTTGGTGTGGCACAAGTCGTTGGTGCTTTTGTTGGTGTGGCAAGAGTCGTTGGTGCTTTTGTTGGTGGGGCACAAGTCGTTGGTGCTTTTGTTGGTGGGGCACGAGTCGTTGGTGCTTTTGTTGGTGGGGCACGAGTCGTTGGTACTTTTGTTGGTGTGGCACAAGTCGTTGGTGCTTTTGTTGGTGTGGCACAAGTCGTTGGTGCTTTTGTTGGAGTAGTTGTCGTTGGTGTGGCACAAGTCGTTGTAGTTGTTGTTGGACTAATTGTTGTGGTTGTTGTAGTAGTTGTCGTTGTAGTGGTTGTTGGAGTAGTTGTTGTTGGAGTAGTTGTTGTTGGAGTAGTTGTTGTTGGAGTAGTTGTTGTTGGAGTAGTTGTTGTTGGAGTAGTTGTTGTTGGAGTAGTTGTTGTTGGAGTAGTTGTTGTTGGTGTGGCACAAGTCGTTGTAGTTGTTGCTGGCCTTATTGTTGTAGTTTTTGTAGTAGTTGTCTCCGTTGTTGTCGTTGTAGTGGTTGTTGGAGTAGTTGTCGTTGATTTTGTCTTTGGTGTAGCACAAGTCGTTGTTGTTGTTGTGGTTGGTGTAGCATCAGTTGTTGATGTTGTTTCAGATGGACTTGGATGATTGCAAGGTGGCTTTGTAGTTGTGCGGCAGGGTGCCTGTGTAGTTGTTGTTGTTGTTTTACCCAAACATGGTGTTTCTGAGTTTTTTGATGTCTGTACGAAATAGTTCCGATCAGCAACTGGTCTGGATGCAGCAAGCTCCTTGCTTTGATGACAATCAACCAATGCTGCTAAATTGCAACTCTGAAGATGTACATCGAAATACAGGCCACGCCCACATCTGCGCCGAACAGCACGTCCCCTGAAACATATATAGTAGCTGGAGCAACTCTGTGGATCCTCAATGAAATCACCTGTTGCTAGTATCGAACAATCAGGAACATAGCTTTGTGTATTTGCGACAACGAATTGCAGCACTACCAAAACTGTGGCTAGTAGCAAGTTAGCTAAAGAATCACATAAATATAATTTTATAGAGGAGTCAAATCGAAAGGAAATATAAAATATTATGCTTACAAACTCTCATGTTGGCAAAAATGGCTGCTAAGGGTTGTGAAAGTATAAACTTTTCTACTGACCCATTAAGTTTTGAACTGGCGCTTTTATACCATTTATTATATGTCGAATTCTTATCTTACTCGAAACACTTGAGATAAATTAGTCGCTTTGTATTAGTCTTTTGTTGACGGAAATGCATTTTGAAAATCAATTCATTAGCAAATTAAAAAAAAAGTAACTCCCCAACATATATGTAGTACATTTGAAGATGGCTCATTTTTACAAACCATAGAGTGTTATGACCTCTTATAGAACAACACAAATTGGAAAAATCAGAACAGCAGTATGCATTCTTCGATTTTATTCGCAAGTAAATATTACGCTATGCAGTTCAATTTCAATTATCCGGATACCCCCTAATCCGGATCCTCCTAAAATCATAATCCGGATAGAGTTAAAAAATTCAAACTTTCTATTCTATTTCATATTTTATAACACAATTATTGATAATGGAGTAAAATAAATCACGTTTATTTGATATTCGCTTACATGTTGTATATCTCCTATTGGAGCGTATGCTTTATTTCATACTTTTTGAAAAATGGGGACTCTCCGATTCAGTATGAAGTGTGATAAAAGGAAGGTTTTCAGTAATTTTTTCGTTCTATATATACTTTGAAAGAATTATTTTAATTTTCTTTGGAATCTTTAAGTTATTTTTTTTTATAATAAATGAATAAGTTTTTATAAATGTTCTTTGTTGTTAATATTTCTATTGTAATCCGGATTACCTTATAGCCCGAATTGACTCTGGTTTTAATTGATCCAGATTAGCGAGTTCCCACTGTACTACATGGTTTTTGGTCAAAAATTTAGTTTATCACTCACTTTGGTAAACTAAGTCAACCAGGGAATTCATTTTCTTATTGTGTACAATTTCGAAAAGCACATGGAATACAAAAAAGGTTGTACTGTATCATCAATTCGTCGGGTATAGGCAACTGTGAACGAAAGCTTTCTTATGTAGAGCGATCTAGATGTCAATAATGTTTTGACTGTAAGTTATACTCTATATTCAAGAATTAATGAAATGAGTGTCTATGTCACTGCAGTTGACATTTGCAATGGGTTTGAGGCTTTTCTGATGGCCTAGAAAATGGTATACACTTAAGCACAAAATTATAGAGTATACAATAATAAAAAATAAATAATATAAAAGTGAAAAAAAAAAAATACAAAAAATTTATTTATGGATACAAAAACAACAAAAATTTAAAATATGTAACAGAAAAGCAAAGATTGTAAAAATATTATAACATATGCACTTCAGTGCAATGAAATAACGGTAATCGTGTTGCAATTGTTTATTTCTCGATTACGGGTGTGCAAAGTTGCACGCAACAATTTAAATTTCTGTAACACCTTGGCTAACTAACAAACTTTGCTCATATTGCGCAAATGTAACTCCCAGTACATACTTTGTTGTTATACCTTATGCATATATTTTGTTTCATATATTTTGGCTAAGTGAGCAGAAGTCATGCTTCAGCCATAGAAAATCTCACTTTACACACACCTCACACATAGTCGCTGAGAGATTTCCGTACTCTGCATATGTAGTGGAAAATATGATCAACTTTAGCCAATCTGTAAGTACCATTGGATTTTTTTAATGTTCGAAACAGTACCAATACACAGATGTTTATTAAAAATTAAAAATTTATTTATATATTTATATGTGTATGCATACAGTAGGAACTCGCTAATCGGGATTAAATAAAATGAGGTAATATTTTTTTGACTCTGTTCGGATTACAGTTTGATTTTTGGAACGATTCGGATTAACGAAGTCCTACTGCATAAATGACTTAGTTTTTCGCACATCTTCTATATAAATAACCGTGATAAT
This sequence comes from Stegana nigrithorax, assembly GCA_037044495.1. Classification (NCBI taxonomy): domain Eukaryota; kingdom Metazoa; phylum Arthropoda; class Insecta; order Diptera; family Drosophilidae; genus Stegana; species Stegana nigrithorax. Next base: position 14,714 of record JBAMBQ010003079.1, on the reverse strand, counting down.
TAATGCTACATTTTATGATAAAGCCTTTACTTTCTCAAGATTAATCCAAATCCTATATATTAACAAACATTGGAAAATACTTAGAAATTATTTATTTAGTAAAACAGTTGAAATCTATTTCAAACTGAACGGTGAATAAATTATTCAATGATATTGAGATAATCCTAATGAATTGCAACTGTGTAAATTTATGAGGGAGAACTTTGAAGGTTGGCTGCATATAAATACCCGAAATTCCCGGCTTATATAGTGATGTATACTTAGTGTATATGCTATAATATATATGTACCATATATTATTTGATCTTATAGTTGGTTCCGATGTTTTTTTTCGGTTTTCTGCGTTGTCTGTTAAACTTATTTTGTTGTTTGAATCGTTTATCTGACGAAAATCTGCCATCCTTGTAAGAAGAAGAAAAAGAAGAAGAAAAAGGAACCCATTGATAGAGGCGTGGCATACACAAGCCCAGGTCATGAGGTCATTTATTGAAAGGCCATTTTTTTATGATGTGCCGTTGGCACCTTCTCCAACTTGTGCTGCTCCATAGCTCTGCACTATGCAACTGACTGATGAATTTGCCCATTAACCCTTAACGGGTTAACATTAAATATTGCACTAAAGTTTCTATTGTTTAATTGCATAATAGAACCGAAGATAAAGGAAACAAATAAATTTGTATTTGTATTATTAAAAAGCAACAATAAAAGCCACACAATGACATTTCAATTGGCCACATGCCAGTTTCGCTTTTCTTTATTGACTGCTACGAACCAAATATATTTGTTGTTGTTTTTGTTGTGATTTAAGCTTTGTGTTATTGGCTTATACAATATTATGCGATATTTTTTTTTTATTTGAGGCTTGGGTTCAAGTGCGTCGAGCTTAAAAATGGGTTTTCTTTGCTATTTTAAATAAGACAGACAAGCGATTGTCTAGTTTATTTAAAGTCTTTTGGGTGGCCAAGCAAAAATACAAACGAAAAATGTTCAAAAAGAGTGAACGGAAGAGTGCAACATACAGAGAGAGAGAGAGAGAGAAAGAAAATGAAACCATAATAAAATAATAATAGTGACTTTTGATCTAATTATGACGCGTAGTTGACCCATTGAATTCGAATCCGCAGCTTAGAGCTCACTTTGAACGTTATTGTCGCCGCCTTCTTTTGCTTTGCTTTGCTTTGCCTTGCTCCACTCCACTGCACTCCACCCCACACCACCCCACACCACTCCACTCCACTCCACTCCACTCCATTCGACTTGACTCGACTCAACTCGACTCGACTCGACTTTGCCATGCTTTGTCGTGTGGCAGCCAGCGACCTTACCTTGGCATACATTTTGACAATTTTTCGGTAGAGCATTTTATGTTTTTGCTTGTTTGCTTATGCTTCATCTACGGCAGCAGTTTTCGTTTTGCTTTGTTGTTGCGTTTGGCTTTCATTTTTTCATGGGCTTTTTTATGGCTTAATTTCTTCTTGATTTTACATGCACACTTTTCAAAATGAAATGCAAAAACAATTTAACTTATCATTCCTGGCTAATCCTTGCCTCTTCTTTTGCATTATGATGCTTCAGTTATAATGTTTATTTAAACTTGGGCTAAGCTGCTCATTGGCAATCTATCAAGGTTAAGTCACTGGCACATTAGCATTCTATGCATGAGCGCAATTTTTATGCTTGGCTATTGAATTTTCCTTAATATAGAAACATACACACATACATACATATGTAAAAAGAAATCTATATAATTAAGTTTATTTTTGTTTTTTTCTTTGTCCTTCAGGCAGAACTTGTGCAAGGTAACAAATCGTGCAAAACAACAAAAAAAAAACAGGTGAGTCCAAATGTTCAATTATTATTTCAAAGAACACACACAATGACCAAATCTTGCTTGCACATCGCTTGGGACAGTCACAGCGGCTAATATTGTGTGTGTGTGCATACACACACACACATATGTCGGATTGTCACTTTTTTTGAACCATTGCGAGTGTCCGTTTGGTTGCCGTTCAATGATCTGCTACTGTTTTTTTTATTTTTTTTTTCGTTGCCAATTAGGGCTAATTGAGCTGAGTTTTCTACAAAATTTTGCTATTGTGGATATTGCATGTTAACATGTTATCGTTAAAAAAAAAAAAATTCATAGGTAAAAACTAAACGATCGATATACTTACATACCTATATACTTACATATGTGCATATGCATATACATACATAAACGCACATGGTATATGAATACACATGCTACACATGTCAGCATGCACACAAGCGAGCGAAGTCAGAGAGATAAACAAATAGCCAGCAACAACAATTTGTACGTACATCAGTCAATTCTTAATTTAATTAGCAAATTATTTGCATATTTTGTTTTTGCTCATATACTCGTGCACTCATGTTGGTCGTGTAATAGGTATTTCGGCCAAGACGCTGCTATAACAATTTTTTCTCAAACAATCTCAATTGCAATGCGAAATTGAAATCAAGTCGATTAAGATACAATTTTCATAAAAGGCTCGCGTATATACAATATAAAACACTTCCCAGCCGCATTATTGCCATGTGCATGAGTGTGCAGAAAATTAGGCCTCACTGTGCCTTGCTTGCTTAAGCAGTTAGCCACCCACTCGTGCTCTGCATGTAGTTAGTCGCTGCTGAGATCGGCAAAAAACAAAAAACAACAAAGAAAAAATAGAAAAATAATTTATAAATCATTTTTATATTGGCATGGTTGGTTATCCTAAAGTAAGGTACTGCTGTGCTGCAGGCTTTTCAGTCGGTATGCATACACATTTTATTGTATTTACCAGTTTATAGTCTACAGCCAAATGAAGTATGTCGGAAATGAACTTTAGCATTTGTTTGAAATATTTGCATTGTCTTATTGAGGAATTTAACTCAAAAACATAACTAAATAAATAAACTAATACAGGCATGCAACGCCTACATCCCAAAACATGCTAATTTTACTTGCATTTTAAATACTTTTTGTGAGCTTATATAACGTGTATGGTCGTGTATATGCTATGAACATACATACATACTATAAGTATATAAATATATATCGTATAGATAAATGCTAATAATAAACGATATTCTAGAAATAAGGCCAGCCTAACAGAGTGACTGTATTTGCCTTGAAATTAGCTCTCGGCAAGTCTTATAAAACTGCAGATATTTATTGGAGATATATGCTATTTTTATTATTTGCTGTAGAGATCCTTAGTATATACATACATATTATACCCATTCTATATCACAATGTACGCATAGATTCGAATCAGATGTATTGTCATAGTTTATTCACATTTGAAATATTCATGGCAGAGCACAACTCAAATTTATGAAAGAGTGCAAAAAAGAAAGAATGCAATTTTTCACTTCGGGGTAAAATTATTGGATCATTTAATAGATCATAGACTTAACCATATAGAAATCATTCTATGATAGTGTACTAGCTTAAAAGTCTAAAGAAAATTTCAGGCAGTAATAAGTATATTTTTTAAGCATTTCTCAATGAAAAAAAAAAAAAAAATTAAAAACTCGAATTAGTGATTTATGTCCGTAAACGTTAATATAATAAATAAAAAAAAAATAAAATTTTGCCGACAGCATGGCTCAAACCACGGACCGTTTTGGGTCTGCCAACTGCAATGTATAAGAAAAAAAAAAAACATATTGTGACGGTATCATATGTAATCCCTTTAATTTTGCTGTCATTTTGCCATTTGTCTTCTTCGAATATTGTCTATGTGGCAGGTGAAAAATATTATTCTGGGCCACAAACTCGACTGTCAAATTGAATGCGATACACCCGAGTAGTTGCATAGCTTAGTTAACCATACTATCTCTATTCTCTACTGCAATATTGCATTTCCCGTTGATGGACAAGCCTTTGTTAGGTTCACTGGGCACAAGTGTCTGCTCTTGAATGTGCGAGTAATTGCCTAAGAAGTGTGAAACTGTCATAGTTTTCTGTGGCTGCTGGCGTCTTCGGCAATTGAAATGCAGTAAACAAATGCAATGAAGCTGCATGCATGAAATGCTGCTACTCACTTTATGACGACTTCTTCTTCTTCTTCATCATCGTAGTGATTTGTATGTTTTGGCGCGTTTTTATTTTTTATTTTTATTTTTATTTGCGTTCGTGTCTGTTTGGTTGCTTGCTTGTATGGTTTTTAAATAATTTGATTTTATGGATGCACTTGTCGCGAATAGTTCGCTTATCAACATGTCCGTGCATGTTCGCTGGGTTCGTTGGGTTCGTTGCGGCTCGATCGGTTTGGGACGTGCACTTGTTTTTCATTACAATTCACTTAGTTGATATTTTTTCGCCTTTCTTATGTGGTCTTCTCATTTTGCTTGGCATGACGAGCATATCTGCTACAGACATACATACATAACATAAGTGTGACAAATACATGTTTGGCATATTTTATTGCCGCCTGCTCGTGTCTAGTAAACTAAATTTGAAACTATTTACGTGGCCTGCACGAGCTTTTATTGCGGGTGCAACTCACTCGTCTGCAATACAGATTGTGTCATTACCTGACTGTGCCACTTGTTTTGTGAAATTTATGAAACTATATGATTTCACCGTATTTGGCGATGCCAAGCCAAGCTTCACTGTCACTGCGAAAGCAATTTTAGTACGCAGGCACATACATAGCTACATACCTATGTATCTAGGTATAGGGGGGCATTCAGCTAAGTGAGATCGATTAGCAAAAATGTGTCTAAAGTGAAGGACATTTTTATTTTATTGTCTCGTTTACATAATTTCAAATGTCAGTTAATGATTATGACTATGATTTTGTGCTTTTGTTGTTCTAACGATGCTGCGTATATTATTTGGAGTAAGATTCTTGCAAATCGCAAAGTTTAAAGTAAAAATATTAAGTAAATGCTGATGCGTTGTGGCATGTTTCGAGGCAAGGATTGTACAACAACAACAAAAAACAACACGAGAAATCAAACAACTCATATGTGCTGTCTGTCATATTAAGGATTTCAAATATGCAGACTAACATACATACATACATACATACATACATAGGTATATATAGGCATCAGAGACGTCAAGTGTAACAATCCACTTTGACTAAATGGCAGCGGCAATCAATTGTCGTTGCCACTAATTCATATGTTTGTGTCAATGTAACAATTTTGGATGTCCCATAAAGTAAACAGTTGGCAGCTGACTTGCTATAGCTAATGGTCGAGCGCGCACTGTCCGTCTGTCCGTGCATTCGTCCGTCTGTCCGTCCATTCGTCCGTCTGTTTCATCTGGTTCGATAATAATCAACGGTCACGTTGGCGCGACGATTCTAGTTAAACGTCAATTGCAATTTGCTCGGTGGTCCCAGCGCTCAAACGCAAAGCGTCAATTGCTTGATCCGCAGAACAGTCTATACGGTCGGCAGTTTGGCTCGACGTAGCACAGCTTCAAATCGAGATTGAGCTTGGCGATAAGGCAAGCGAGCAGGCCAAGTGCAGTTGAATGGATCAACGGCACATGTGTGAAATCGTTGTACATTTCGTGCCTTCATGTGCGATATTTATTTATTAATTTATCGCTTTTATTTAGCTTAACATGTATCAATTCTCGTTACAATTCATTTGAATTTTATGTTCTCTGCTTAAGCATGCATACACATACATACATACATGTGTGTGTGCTTGTGTGTATCTGATTGTTTTATTTTTATTTTTTATTTTTTATTTTTTTTTGGTTTTTGTTTTTGTTTTGTTGTAAATTGAGTTGTTGCTATTTTGTGTAATTATGCGATACTTGCGCAAAAAAAAAAGAAACAAAGATATGTCTTTATGACTTGCATTGATGATGGATTACACAACCAAATAGCAATTATCTGTTTTTACAATTGTCATATGTTTTGCTGTTTGCTCTGCAGCTCTGCGGCTGTGTCTCGACTTAAATTTTAAGTTGAGCTTTTTCGTACAATTTATATGCTTCCTGTACAATCAATTATGGCTTAGAAATATTCTATCGCATGGCCAGGCATTTTGCGCGTTCGACATCTCGCACGAAATGCTTTACAGAAACACACATGCCTACCTACATACGTGACACTGTCGACCAGACCTGCTGACCGTTGCAGAAAACGCACACGCAGCCAGCGCGAACAAGGCTACACTTGGCTAGGCCAGGCCAGGCTAGGCTAGGCTAGCTATGTCGCTTGACGTTCACAAATTGTGTTGTTGGTTTTTTGTTTAATTTCGTTTGTTTTTTTTTTTTTTTATTTTTTCGAAGCGTAATTTTACACTTAAAAAATTTATGTTCACTGGAATGTGAGTCATTGCTGTCATAAAACAGCCAACGATGTTGAATGGAAAAAGACACATAAACGTATTTTTGTTGTATATGTTTTGCGATTTATTTCTTCATTTTGTTTTGTTTGTGTTTTTTTGCAGTGTAACATATTTGCCAATTCAAATATAATTCCACCAAAAATGTATATAGTATGTCTTGTGTGTATTGTGGTTTCTGTTTCTGTTTTTTTTTTTTTGTTGTTTTGTCTTTTTTTTTCGTCGATTTAATTTCAATTGATTACATCCTGTTTTTAGCGCAATAATATTGACGAGGTTAAATGCTACCTGAGGTCTTGTTTTTCTTGTGGTAATATTTGCTCCAATTGTGGTGATACTTTGCGTGGCTTGTCGTTGATTTTTTTTTTTTGTCATGTCAACGCAACGTGAGCAAGAAAATCCCTTGAAAATGATATGGCAAACAGATGCAAGTGACGCTGATCATAAACTAACGATAACCATACTCGTATAATATAAGCGAAATTACACACAACTGTCTGTCGAAATGTGTGAATTGAAAAAACTTAATATGCCATACACAAACATACATATGAATGTGAAAATATTTAAGCGCTAATGCGCAGTATTAAAAAGATTAATTTTATCTTAATTAAGAGATAATCCCATAAGTTTTCGTTTTGTTGGGCAACACATCTATTTCATCTGGCCCGGCATTAGGTTAATCGATAATCCGCGCGCAATGACTGTCTGCCACTTGTTGTCATCGAAAACGTCAGCAGCATTGTATACAGTATTGAATCCGAATGCTTTTTGCTAACAGCCATACACACACACACACACACACACACACAGTCACACAGTCACACAGCCAGCAAACACGTAAATGTGCTGTAGCTGATTTTGATCGTGTGCCAGGCCAGTCGCCAGCCAGCCAAGCACATGCAGCAAAGTCCCCAAAAGTGTGCTGCGACGCATGCCAGCAGAAGCGCCGCTAAATGAGCAATCAACTTGTTCATGCCACCACGACTTCACGTTCAAAAGCCACTTGACCAAAAGTGTACAACACGAAGCGGCCAAACGAAAACGAAAACGAAAATCAAAATGAAAATGAAAATTAAGACAAAATTTTGTTGAAGTCGCTTTGAAGTTTTCATACGCTGCTCTGCGCTGGCCGCCCTCAGCAACAAGCTTCGACTATGTATCGGCGTGTACATGGTACATACTTTTATTGAGGGTACGCAGTTATCGATCGTTTGCGATCATTTAATGTAGAAAATAAATGATTTTCCGTTTGCAAATGAAAATGAACGCAATCATTTATTCCCGATTCGCCATGCTGCCAGTTCAAGAAAAAATAGGTTTTCGCTTTTTAAGCTCTGTGCCCATTGTATCGATACATAGTTATTTCGATTATGTACGGTTCAGTGGTAATGTGCACTTTAAAGTCGACTTAGTTCGATTATTCTGAGCTCGAACTGACTGCCAGCAATGGTCACTTTTGATTAGTTTGCCAGCCGCTTGGCCGAATTCAGTCTGCCGAGTTAGACTTTGTTGTTGTTCTTCATGTTTTCGAAGGCGTTTAATCGTCTTAATTTATCCCATGAGATTTTTGTTAGATTTTGTTTTTTTTTTTTTTTGTTTTTGTTGTTCTAACATTTATGGTACTTTAAATGATTTCTTGTAATTTTTTTTTCTGTTTATATTGTTTTTTAATTGCTGAAATTGATTGTTGAGTCGCAAGTGCTTTAAGAAATTAGTTGTATAAATGCTTTGCTATATTTTTGTTGGTTCATAGTTGGAAAAAAATGTTAACTTTTCCACTCGATTTCGATTTATCCTCATTGAAGATCGTAGTAGTTGCCATGGTATTGTTTTCGGTCCAGGCGCTTATTTCTATTGAGATTTCTTCCGAATCTCTGCTTCAACTATTTAACTTTTCCATTCCTTTTAGACCCTCTTGTTACTGCTCTCCGTTATACGTTGCTCAACTGACTGGGCTATTTTCCAAACTTTTAGCTTAATTACTTACATTTAAAATTTAACTTCTTTTTAATCATCTTTAAGTTCTTATATGTTATGTTAGATAATAAATGTACGTTGGCAGCTCATTGCCGTTTTTATATATAAATAAAAAAATGAATAAAAAAAAACTCTTGCATCGTTTCGTTGACAAAAATTACTTAGCTTTTAAGCAGATCTTCGCTTTGCCTCATGAATTACTCAAGGCGACATGCTCGTCTAAATCCATAATCATATCAAGAGTTCAGTGCATTTTTAAATATGTATGTAGGTGTGGTGTGCCTTTTACATACATATATATATATATATATATATATGCATCAGCGTTTACTATAAAGATGTCATCTTTCTCCCTCTCTCCCTCTCTCTATCTCTTTCTGGCTACTCTCTGCGGCCTCAAATGTATGTCTTGTATGAGCCTTTGTTGATTTTGTGTGTTGGTAGAATATTTTTTCCTCAAATGCATATTAGATAATAAATAATTATTGGCTTGCATTTACATATGTACATATGTATATGTATGCCTATATATGTATATATTCATGTATAAATAACATAAGTTTAGTTACTGTCAGTAAAGTCGGCTTGCATAAGTAATCCAATTTTTAAGGTTGTTTCAGTCATAAAAAACTTCTAAATCGCATTTGTCGGCTAATTAAGCCCATTAGCTCGAATACCCAATACCCAATGCCCATGATTCAATGACAAAGGTGCGCGTTGTCAGAATGTATCAAATTTAAAAAAAAAATCTTAACTAGTTTAATATTTATGAAAACGAAAATAAAAAAAAAAAAAAACAAAAAAAAAAGACATCGAATATTTTTATCTCTAAAGCTTTAAAACGAGCTTAAGTGCATATTGCGCAACGGTTTTTTTTTGTTTTTTTTTTTTTGTAAATGAGTGTGTTTTTATTTTTAAGACATTCAGAATCGACATCAAATATTCGAATAGCACGCAGAACTTGTTAATTATGCAAAAACCTGCGACAAAAAAACACATTTTTTTTTTTTCAAATAAAATATAAATAAAAATAAAAATATGGTTTTTCGATTTCATTAACAAAAAAGTATTTGTTTTACAAAATTCCAAATCAAGCGCTTAGCAGAATTCAGTTAAGATTGAAACTCTATGCATGCCTTGCCTTGCCTTGTGCTAGTGAAATTTATTATTGTGTCAAATTGATATACATAACACATATGCATGTGTAAGTGTTCACGCCAAATCAAGTGCACACAATAAATTAGAAAAAAACAAAAAAAATAAATAAAAATAAAAAATGCCGCCATAGCCAAGACCACAGCGCAGATTTATGACAACAACACTTGCAACTAATATTGCTGTTGATTGGCGCTAAATAAATAATTTAAAATAAAATGCATTGGCGGTAGCAGCAGTAGCAGCAAAAACAACAACAACAAGGGCAATAAATGCTATGCAAGTAAGTAATGTGTATAATTTTGTTTATGGTTCACTTGGATTAATATTGAAATATGTTTACAATATTACTCAACATGTTGACAAGGGTGACACGCTGATGGTGTCAATGGCGTTGGCGATGCTGTTGCGACGCTGATGCTGACGCCGACGCCGACGTTGACGCTGGCGACAACAGGCACGAGTCCGTGTCGTACGTACGATTGTGTCAGGTGCATGCCAGCCATGCCTTGCATATGGTACATGCGTATGCATGCTTATGTGCGGACCGATCATTGCCAACTTTGAGTGGGTGGTTCATTTGGCTTAATTAATCATTTTGTCATAATAAACAATTTTAATTAAATTCATATTGCCAATGATCAAAGTGCCAAACATAACAATTAAAACAACAACAATAACAACAACATCAATAGCAAAATGCGGTAATTAAAATATTTTTTCATTACGAAATATTGAACATGAGTACTAATTTGATTAGAACTGTCACTTTGGTTTAGTTTGCTTGTTGCTTTTATGTATACTGGTTTGGTTGTTGTAATTTTTGTTATTTCGTTTTTTTTCTTTTTTTTTTTTTTTTATTATTCATAATTTTATTCATAAATTCAAGTACGCAAGGCATGGCCATGTGTTGGCAGAACCTCTTAAAGTTTGTACTTTGCATAAAGTCAGCAAAAAGGCAGCAGCCATGATTGGTATTTTTTCAAGCATTTTTTTTTATTTATTTTTTTTTTGTTTTGCTGGCTTAATAGACACATCTAGATAATGAACATTTCACAAGTAATTTAAGAAGTGTGTTAAAACATAAACGACCGTCATTTGAGTTAAGTTAAGTATAACTTTATTTTTGCCAGATGCAATTTATGCATTTGTTTAATTATTTCTCTAGCCTGCTAGATCTGTACTGGAATATCTGTTTAATATACGCCATAGCAATGGCTGTGTGAGTTTAGGAAAGTAAGCGTCTAAGGAATTCTGTCGCATTGAATTTACATGCTCATAAATTTGCATCTCTATGCCACGATTAATTATTGTTCTGCTAAGTTTAGTCGCCAGCATTGGCGATCGTTAGTTGCTTACTTGATTACACAAAACAGGCCCCCGACTAGCATGGCCAGCAGCTACTGCACAGCTACCGGTTCCCTTGGCCAGAGAGCAGCGACTAACGAACGACTGCAGGCAGCATTGCGGCGGGTTAACAGACAGCAACGAGCCAACAAGGCAACATGGCAGTGTGGCCAGGAGGCAGGGAGACAACGAAGCAATAGATACTCGTACAGTGCAAGCTAGCAACATAATTCTAAGACAACGAAAAATGTTTGTTTAAACGTCGTTTAATGACCGACCATTCGCGCTGTTTGTGTTGTAGGTTAGCACGCAAATTTCGCAATGCAACGCAATTAATGTGCAATTAACTCGCATGAAATATTGTTCACATACTCATACTCATACTTATACCCATATCTATACCCATAGTCATGCTTCAAGTGCCATACTCTGCAAGACCGCAGCAGTCACACACACCTTATAGGTGTGCATGTGTATGTGTGTGTCAACCGACTTGATATAGTTTATTGCACTTTTGTCAGCTAATATTTATAGTGTGGATAATCGCCTAACCAGGCGTGCAATCAAGCAACTAACCTGTGACTGTTCCGCATGTTACTCGGCTGATCTTGTATTTCAATTAGTGGCCGACATGGGACTCAAGTCGCCAGCAAGTGCTTGGCTTACATGTCTATTAACCTTAGGTTACGTATAAAGCATACCGTTATGATTATCGCCCCAAGGCAGTGCCACTGTAAACGGCAAAGTGATACTTAAGCGCCTGATCAGCCAGTCGATTGTTTACTTACCATAATCAATCAATCTCGAACTTTATGCTTTCCATTTACAATCGCACTTCGCTTAGCCATTTGTGAGAATGACGCCATTTATTATATCATATCTTATGTATTATACTATGCAACAGTCCCACATTGCTCCAAATACATTCCCGCTGCTGTTGCCAATTTATCATTTCATTACTGGTTCAATTAAATCTCAGCAAATGCATAAACTAAATATTCTCATTGCATATTTCATATTTCGCTCAAAAGAGTTACAGACAGTCTCCTTAAACGGACAGTTCCCATAACCGGACAAATTTAGTGTACGCAAGCTTTTCATAACAAAATGCATTTCTACGTTCCAAGAACCGGACGCAGACACTACATTTTATATATTTTTCTACCTAAAATTTCTTATAAGCGGATCAAGCAAAAATGTGTTCTCTCTTAGAGAAAAAATCATAATTATTAATGTATTTGAGTAGTAACAATTATCAGTGAGAGAAATTGCGAAGAATTAGTGTTTGTTAATTAAAGAATTCAATTCTTTGAATTTCTTTTTGGATTTTAAAGGTTGCAGAAATAATAAAAAATAAAGTTGAAGTTTTGTTCTAAAAGGGTATTAGGATTATTGGATTATTATTTGTATTAAGATTCGGAATACATATAAATAATTTGGTGCTATCTGACTTAGGGGCACATTAGGGGCAGTTTCAAAATGCAAATACAAATGAAGCGGATAACTGCTGCTCGTGTTTAATACGTCAGCAGTCTTTGGTTGGGTTAGCAACGAAATGGGAATTGCAGCATTTCTTCACAGTATTTACATATTAATGGCCAACTAAGTCTTATACCAAAATTGATTATCGCTGTTAAAGTTAAATGTTCGCAATTCATTTTCATTTTCATTTCCATTTGCCATGCCTTGGCTCGGCCCGGCTTGCCTTAAGTCAACTTGTCCGTAGCCCCGTACAACAGCGTAACAAGAAAAGGGTTTGGCCACATTCGCTGCTGACTGCTGATTGCTGCCGGCTGCCTGCTGGCTGATACTCGTACAGCACCAAAACCCGTTTCCCGCGTCTGCTTAGGCTGCTGTGTATTTTTCATTACTCGTTCGCGGGTTCTGAGCAATGCTGAGGATTTCAGTTTTTTTTTTGCACATTTAGCATCGCTACAAAGCGAAAGTCGTTATCGCGCCGATTAATTTTACTGAGCTGCTTCAATTAAATTTTACACATTATTTGGAAAAAAGTGATACGTCTGTTTTGTGAACGTTCCTCGCGAGGTCATCGCAGTCAACTTTAATGGATTATTTCTTAAGTCAATTTCTTCTGTCGGCTTGTTTTGTTGCCACTGCTCAGCGGCGATCTTAATCAAATGAAATGCATTTTATGACGTTGTTGTGGTCATCAAGAACGAGAATGCCAACAAAGTTTATGGCAAAGTCGCCTCATAAGTGGAGACTAGCCCCGTTGTCTGTTAAATGCCCGACTAGAGCAGAAACTTTTTAATCTTACATTTGGATAAACTTTCGCTATACAATTCGCTATACTATAATACTTTGGTATTATTATTTTTAATTTTAATGCAACTTTGTTGTTATTTATCAGTCATTTATTCATTTCTGAATTTTAAAAATTTTATAAATTATTTAAAATTTTTTCTTTAAGAATTTGTAGTTTGCCATTTAAAGTTTATTACATCCTGCATCAAAAAATGTTGCAGGCATGGCAGATCTCACAAAGTATATGGGCATAATGAGTTTAATTTGTTTTTTCGATATTATTCTTATAACATATGGCTGTCATAGGAACGATCGCTGGAAAAACCACATTTACTGAGTACAACTTTTTTGTTTATCTTTTTTTTCCATTTAATAATTTTAAGTTATATTCAATCATATACCATAATTAATACAAAATATTAAACCAAAAAAAAAAAAAAAAAAAAAGATTTGGTACAAGTTATTCTATAGACGGGTGTGCCCGAGCCTTTCTAGTTTTCCATTGTATGTATGAAAGTTTTTGCATGCAATTTAGTATTGCATTATTGCAGTGAAACAGATGCCATGCAGCGCACACAAGGCACGACTGCAATTGCATGTATTGGCTTTGCACATTCCTTCTATCAATACTCGTATAGGCTGAATGCATACTTTTAATTGCTGGTTATGCTATCGCAAAAGTTTGCTTAAAAGTTTTTCTACAAAATTTTGGTTGTGGTTACAACAACAACAACAAAGCGACAATAATAAAAAAATACATAATATAGCATGTATTTGGCATTCATTATATACTTAGATATGTATGTATACGTCCGTATGTATGTATGTATATATGTGTGTACAAACATGTAATTATTTAGACTAAATAAACTAAGTAAGATGAAAAAACAAAAAAAAAAAACCAAATAATAGAAAAAATCAAAGAAAATGCAAACAAGAAAAAAGTATGCATTTGAATTTAAATGCAATGCATAACTTTGAATTAAATGCAAATGAAGAAATATTTGCTTGGAAATTACAAATTTGTTAATGTTGTTGTTGTTGTTGCTGTTGCTTATGCTGTTGCGCATGCGTGTGATCTTTTATTGTTGATTACTGCAAACGCATTGCAAACAGTTAACGCAATACGATCCAGCGACAACAGCAACAGCAACAGCAACATCGGCACATTTAGTTTAGCTTAGTTGAGTTAAGCTGCATCGAGTGGCACCTTCTGGCAACGCTGTCTGCTGTCTGTTGTCTGCTATCTGCTGACTGCCTCCTATTCAATTAGAGTGCGCTTTGACAGTTGAGTCGTGTGTGTTGCGACGAAAAATACAAAAAAGAGCAACGCATAAAATATGTTATAAAAATGTTGCCACCAAGAAGTTAACACTACCAACAACAGTAATAATAGCAACAACAACAACAACAACAACAACAACGTAGACAATAACAAAGGCAATAACGACAATGACGACGTTAACTGCGGCAACAATGCAAAGCTCTGGCGGATTTCATTGCGAATGTAGAGAGAAGCAGGGAATATGACAAAAACAAAAAAAAAAAAAAAATAAAAACAAAACCAAAAAGAAAAAAAAAAACGTCCTGCCAATCAACACTTAAGTATACGTAACTGAACCAAGTAGATGTAATAAACATAAC
>JBAMBQ010003078.1:0-65515 GCA_037044495.1 Stegana nigrithorax | reverse complement strand
TATGCAATAAGCATTCATTGTGCCACTTGGCTTAACTCATAGGAGGAAATATCTTCTATTTTGTATATTTGTAATTGAAACTGTAATTGAAGTTAATTTTTTTTACTTATTTGTATTTGAAACCGGCAAATTTTCTTGTTAATTATGGTTCTTGAGTATTATGAACAATTTTCTATTTTTGTTAATTGCAAACGTGATGCTTTGTACTCTACTCACTAATTGGAAAAAACAACATGGCGTATGCGTACTTTTTGTTTTCAGCCAATTTACACTGTGTTGTGGGTGACACCCCTTTCACATTGCAATTGTTTTTGCGTAGTTATGTAAATATTTTTCAGGAAATTTTTTAAATATTTTAACGCCACAATGCTTAGCAAATAACAACAACAACAGTATTACCCCATAAAAACATTTAACATTTTTTACTATAATTTGCTTAATAAATTATTATTTGCTCATTTCGCATAAAGTTGCTAATTTGTAATTGGAGAATGTCTTGAAAGAGCAATAATATGCCCATGAAACTTTCAAGGTGACCCTCGTAAATCAATTCAAAGTTTATTGATTTCTTCAGCCCAAAATTATGCAGTAAAATTGTATTCTTACTGGAACTTATTCAAGACCAGAACCTTCAACCTCACTCGGGGTTTTAAAGTGTGAGCGGACCAACAATAGTGCATAAAAATTAACCTTCTTCGAATAAGTAATGTAAGTCAGAAGAAGGCTCTTTGAGGATGTCAAATAGGTAGGAAAATTTAAAAAGTTTTTGCACTTTTCGAAAACGAAATAACATTAATTTTCCATGATGCCGTAAAACATGAAACGCCGTAAAATAAATTTATTATTGGCTAAATGTTAATTTGAAACCGAGCATCTTCACAGAAAAGATTAATAACATCCAAAGTAAGATAAAAATTGACTTCATAAAAAAGGTTTTTATTCGCGGATGATAAAGCAAGTTGAGAAATTGACAAAATGCATATATTCAGGGACTAATACAGCCGCATACAATGAACAGAATTCATACAGTAATGTAGCGGGTTAAATGTGTGAGCGGTGTTATCGGTTCTCTTGCTCGCACTTACTATTAATGGTTTCTTCAATCGCGGATCATGTGCTCGTGCTCTTATAAAAAGCATTTTGAAAAGATAAGTTACTCGGATTAACCTTTTGCAAGCTTGCAAAGCTTCTTCTTTGTTTTGAAATGACAACAAAACATATGTTTTAACAATGGCACACACAAAATGTACTCGAATACTTTATCTGATGGATAAAATTGCGTAAAATTGTTTTATGACTAAATAATCTTTCAACATAAAAAATTTGCAAAAAACAGCAAATTCTCCTATATCCGGATCAACCGATGCGATGTTTTTGTCCGGTTGTGGGAGGTGTCCGGTTATAGGAATGAATTTTGTATAGAAAAAATTATGAAGAGTATGAAATATATATATATATACATATATATACCCTGTTTAAGGAGTATGAAATATATCCCATGTATATTCGCTTGGACACCATTATTATTTGCTTCACTCTGCTAACGGCGGATAGTTGTGGATGAATTGCAAGACTGAATAATAATGATAAATCGTGTAAATGTGGATTAAACAGTGATGACACAAACTATTTCAGTCGCGCTTGGCAATGGGCCAACAGTGTGTAGTCATGAGTAGCAGCAATTAAAATTTTGTTGATGTTCGCTAATTGACAAATCGAGAGAAACAAAAACAAGTGAAACTAGAACATTCCTATGTTGCAGGGTTCGAAGTCAGAAAGCGACTTTGACGCATACGTGATTTTTCGCGGGTTGCTTTGCCCAAGTGCTAGCAACTTTTCACGCCTCGGCCTGCGTATGAGCGATTTATTTGCTTGCGAGTTTCGACTCTGCTGCTGCTGGCGAATCTTCATGTGCACACTGCTGGATTCCGCTACGCTCTGATGCGTCGCACTTGCCTTGCACGTTGGCAATGACAATTCTAACAAAGCCATGATATTGTTAATTGTTACTGCTATTGTTGTTGTTGTTGTTGTTGTACTAGGTCAATGACGCTGCGTTACACACCCAACGATTTGCACAATTGCAGAATGCATTTGTAAATATTATACTAAGCCAATACCTACATAGATATATGTATGTGTGTGTGTGTGTGTGTGTGTGTGTGTGTGTGTGTGTGTGTAGATGCGTATATTTGCTGACGCGCTGTGGGCTGCGCCTAACACGATGATTTATGCGGGAAGTTTGGGGTCTATGCCAATTCGGTAACATTTAACAATCAAGCCAAGTTGATGCTACGCTGCCATGCTTTGCTTTGCTGCTTTCGCTTGATATGTAAATGAGCATGAATTAATCGTTTACTACGTCATTTATGCTAACATTTTTTTGCTATAAAAATAAATTATTAATGAATTTGTTTGCATACAAACTTAATTAACCCAAAAAAAAACTACGTAAATATTGGATTCAGTCTGCCGCGAATGTGTCTTTTGTCACAGAAAATCTACGTCACACCTTAATTAATAAATCTATACGAATGAATAGCAAATAAACAAAATTCCATTCTTATTTGCTATGCACAAAAATTGGTGTAAGTAGCCTAATTGAGAGGTTATTAACGAAAAAGAGAAAGACCCTAAATCATGCACGGACGCTATTCAGTTAACTGGTACTGCATGGCAAAAATCCGCATGGGTAGCATAAAAAGTGTTAATTTAACAAACACAAGTTTGCGAATCTTACGGAAATATTTTGCAAAATTAATTAAGCCGTTTTATTTTCCATTCGGGAACATTGGATTGCCGCATCGAAGTGTCCACGCTTAATTGCTGTTAATTATCGGAAAAATAAAACAAAAAATTAAATTGCGAAAAAAAAAATAATCAAACGAAACCAAGTCAAAAAAAAAAAAAATAAAAAAAAAAGGAAAAAAAAAAAATTCAAATAGAACAAAACAGCAAGAAAAAAAAAAAAAAGAAAGAAAATGAGAAAAAAAAAAACGTGCCTCTTATTGTGACGCTATGCAGGCATTTATAAATGAAATCCATTTGATAAAAAGCATGATTCAGATTTATAATTGGAAACAGTCCCGACAATTGCACGGTGTGGCGCATTCGTCACTTTTTAGCACCTTTCCTTTAAGCAGAATCGTTGAAGCCAATTAGAAACTTTACATCAAAGTGATCAAAGTGATCAAAGTGATGAGTTATGAACTACCTCTGACCGCTGGCGATGGATGATTAAAGCGCCAAAAATGTTGTTACCAATCACTTACGCAGAACCAACGTTAGGCAGTGAGTTGTGCGTCTAACTGCTGCTTATTGACAACTTGCCTAAGCTGCTGGACTCATGAATTTTCAAGCCGCCCAACCGCTTCATCTTTATTCATAATGTGTATGAGCGATTTGCATATTTTTACCAAGTCCATAGAGCAAATTTATTTTTAGTTTTCTATAAAAAAATAATTATACTTCTTATACACATGCGTTCATATATAGTCTATGTGTATATGCATGTGTGTACCTACATGTGTACATATGTATGTAAATATGTGTTTAGCTAACCAAGCAATAATAAACAAAACGTAATTTCTAAAAGTAAGTACTAGATTAGAGAACAATCGTTTGGATTGGCTTATCAAGCTGCAGTCTTTTGCATTTTTTGAAACGCTTTGACATTTTGTTGCGTCGCATCGCAGCGCAGCGCAGCGCATCTTGTGGCAGCGATAAGTGTGCTCTGTGTGCTGTGTGTGCTGTGTGTGTTGTGTGGTGTGTGCCGCGAAACCTGTTTACGCAAAACAAATGTCCAAGAGGAGGGAAAGAAAGAAAGCAAGCGAGCGAACAAGCGATTCTATGCAAATATGTATGCAATATTCAAGTCATGGCTTGTGTGGCTGTCAACACTGGATAAGAAGGCATAAATCACGAATCTATCAAAAATTGTCAAATGTTGTTTGCGCCAACAAACAAATATTTAATGGCAACCGGTCGCTATTAAAAACTTCGTCTTCGTACTCGTCTGGCCAGTTGAGCAGCGTCAGAGACGTGTTTCGACTTGCTCGAAATGAACGCGAGGCTGCCTGGCTGCCTGCCTGCCTGCCTGGCATGACCACAATACAACTTCACCGACGATCCGCTGGCGTCGTCTATCACGTGTAGATTGTAGATATTCGTTATTAGCCGCTGTGCGCAGATTCTGCATAGCCAAAAAATATATATATATACAAAAAAAAAAAAAAATAAAACCGAAAAACCTCATGAACAAATGAAAAAAACAAATTACCAAAGCCACAGCTAATGCTAATTTCAAGCTGAGGAATAACGAAAATTTGTGCTCATAATATTTATTTAGTAATTTTATTGCATCGTTTTATTTCATCCAACTTCTGCGCTTGATTGTCTCGCCTGCTATTAACCTTCACGTTGTTTTCAAGCATCAAAGCCGTTTGGAGAACTCGACAGAAGGTGTTGACAATTTCCCAGCGTCGTAAACGTCGCAGGCGTCATTAAGCGTCAAGCCAATGGAGTTGGGCATTATCATCTAAATCAGCATCTAAATGAAGCTTTGCATATGTTAAACGAACCGAAGCCTAAAATGCCTCACTTCGTTGGTTTAGTATACGAGTATTATAAAAAATCTATTCGAAAATGAAAATACTCTATATATCGACTTTGTTATCGAATAGCACGGAATTCGGCTCTCATCTTATCTCATCGTTGCATTATCGCAACAGGAATCAAATGCTCATCATCATCATCTTTCATTGGCTTATCACTCCCAAGGAAATTATTTTTGTTTAAAAGACCAAGTTACGTCCCAAATTAGAAGATGTAGGATATGGATGGTATGTTCTCTTGTTTAATAAAAAACTTACAAAATTAAAAAAAAATATCTAACATTTTTATTAGGGTATTTTCTTGAACAATATTACTTATGTGAGGTCTGATCACAGTTTTTATTTATTTTTTTTTGTTTATATAATTTATTTACTTTTTTTGTATTATTTCTTTTAAGAAAATAAAATAGATTTCTTGGAATTATAGGTGAGTCGTGCTGTGATGTACGCGTCTATATTTTTAGGAGTGTTGAATTTTGTATTCTTACTCATGTGTGAGAAAAATTAAAAATAAAAAAGAAATAAAATTGAAACACATAAACTCCATTAGAGTCAGTCAAAAACGCTAAGCCACTGCGCGCCCATAGGTTTTATGACAATCGGCTTCCGTATTAGTTTTGAATATGACTTCGCTGATGGAATTAAGACGGCGCCAGAGCTTTAATCTTGAACTTATCGGTAGGAATTCGGTTTGCATTTTTGCTACAATTTGCTTACAGTCAATAATAAGGGAAACAAAACAAAAATAAATTAGTAAACAAATGCGCGTGCGTCATGGAAAAAAGTGTTTGAAAAAGTCATTGTTACCAATTCGATAAGTTGATTTAGTATTAAAACTAATTTCATTTACTTTTCCATAGAAAATAAAAACAAAGCGCTAAAGATCATCAGAGGCGCTAATTGGCTGAATCATTAATTCGGTGCAGTTTGCCCATCATCGAGCGCCGCACGAACATGGCACGCCATTGCGGCGGTCGGATCGGATCGCACAACCCTAAGCCGCGATGCAGGGAGGCGGCGAGCCACCCGCTCAGTTGCGTTAATTAGCTCAAGAGGCTGTCGGCGACATCGGCGGCACTCGGAGTCGTTCGTTGGCGTTGGCTGTCGGTCGTGTTCGTGTTCGTTCGCAGTGCGGCACACAGCATCAGCCAAAGCAGCAATAACAAAAACCCGATCGTGCTTATCGTCAGCCACCCTGCACATCTCCGACGGTTTTTGTTTGTTTGTTTTTTGTTTCGTTTTTGTTTCTGTTTTGGTTTTTTTGATTTTGTTAACAATTTCGTATTATATTTCTGCTTGTATAAAAGTTAATTTGTCACTGAGATTCTTAACAGTAACACAGCGTGCTCAGCGTCGGCAACATCAGCTAAGCCAAGCAAAAGAAACAGTGCGAAATATTCAATATTAATATTATTAAATGTGAGATTCGGAATAGTGCAAAATATTTTGTGATCAATTAAGAAAGCGAAAATCAATACAACAAATAAGCCAAGTTTTGTGTGCAAAACTCTTTAGTGTAAGCACGAATTTCGCAACGGACTTGATAACGACTCGATTTGCGGAATTGTGAAAATATTGAAATAATTCATTGACGCCAAAAAGGATTAATAATAATTTAATTAATAAATCATGGCAGCTGCTAACCTTAAAGTGAGTATACTCGCAAAAGAATTCTTTGTTTTTTTTTTTTTGTTTTTTTTTGTTTATTTTTTTTTCTATTGTTAAGAACGAATAGCCACGCATTTGAATATTAGGTTTCAATTGAAATTCTAAGTATTGCGTATACCTTGTCATGGCTGGCAAGGTAAGTATATTAAATTTTTTAATTAATATAAATTAGTATACGAAAATGTCATATAAAGACTTAATGGCTTGCACATTTTAAGTATCACATTATAATATAATGTTTTGAAACGTGTTTGTTTCGAACTGAAGAGTTCAAAATTAAAATAAAGCGAATGAATTCGTTGCCGCAGTCGCATATGAGTTGAATGTCAACGGTGCGCCGATTTTTACAAGGTCGCTAATGGTATCATATACCTTAGAAAACAAAAAAAAAAAAAAAAAAACAAAAAAAACCAAAAACAAACAAACAAAAAGAAAAAAAACATTTGTTTATTGGTTTAGAATTTGTTAATTTAAGCATATATTATATGCTAAGGCAAATAGCTGTTCGCTCAGTTGTTGCAACTTGACACCAAATTTTACAGCAGCATAATTCCTAAAAAAATAAAGCACTAAAAGTTTAATATATAAATTAGCAGAAAAAATGTATATAGTGCCTTTTTCTATATAGTCAAAGCTGCCTATATATGTATGTCTTTTGAGACATTAGCCATCAGAGCGAATGGCAATAATATTTATTTTTTGGAATTTGTTTTACATTCTGATATTTTGTTTTCGAAATGGACTTCGTGACTGTGGGCCTAGTTCCACTGTACGTTGTTTGCCAACATGCGAGTGAGTATATGCGGAGTTTAGTTGCAATGACTTTGTACAGTTGACATTTCAGCCGTCTCCTTATTTTACATTTTCGTCGCATTTCTTGCTTTTTGTTGTACAATATAAATAAAATAAAATATAAAAAATAAAAAGAAAAAATTGTTTCTGTTAGCCCTGAGCCACAAAGCCAACCGGTTACAAGTTTTGATTTATTTATTATTTTTCTCTTTTTGTTTTAACTAAATTCGATTTCATTTGTTTCGTTTAATTTATGTTATCGCCAAAATTCGACAGTAATCTTGATAAATGCGTATCGCATTGTGGTCGTTTTTTGACCTAAAACTTTCATTTACATAATTTTTTTTACATGCCAAATTTTTTTCTTTCAATTGGCGCTTGCAGCTTATCCCACAATAAAAACAAAAAGAAAAACAAGAAAAAGAAAAAATAAAAATTATAACTTAAAACAAAGGACAGAAAAAAGTATACACGAGTTTCGCATGTCATGCATATAAATGACTTTTTTGTTATTTATTTAAAATAAACTATAAATATGTAATTAAATACGTATTGTATACATAATTTTTATATTTGCATAATCGCTTATGCTTTAAAGTTTCGCAGCAGCATCATGAATGGCATGTGTTGGCATTTGTTGGCTCATGTGCGCTTGGCCACGCCACGCCACGCCAGGCGAGGGCAGGCCAGCAGCTTGCCCATTGGATAGTCGTGATTTGATTTACCCGAAACCATAAATTTCATTTGAGTATAGTTTAATTGAATATAATTAATATATGCTAATCCAAAGCATACATAAGTCATTAACAATTTTAATGGGGAATAATAATCAAGTTCTAAGCATACCGCATGTAGCTGGTTTGTCTCTGTCTCTGTCTCTGTCTCTGTCTCTATCTCTGCTCGCTGTTCTCTGTTCTCTGTCCGCAGTCCGCTGTCGATGGCGATGTCGATAACGATGCCGAAGTCGCTGTCGCTTACCCAAGGGGTTTGTTTCGAAGTGCCGAGCAAAACCATTCACACCTTTAATTTTATTTGCGATTGCCTAGAGATCCGCTTTCGTCATATCGTTTTCGTGTTTCGTGCATAAATATCTAGTAGCTACTCGTTTTTTCTCTTTTGTTTTGGTAACCTTTATTTTTAATTAAACAAATGTTTTATTTTTTTCTTTTTCGCTTTTTTTTTTTTCGCAGATTCTGTCAATTGCCTGCGTCATGTGCGCATTTATCGTCTGCACAGCCATTGCTGCGCCTCAGTACCAACCGGTCGAGGAGGCCGCCCACAATCTGCTGGACATTGAGACGCCAAACTCGTTTAGCTACAATTCGCCCCTACGCCAGCCAGACAGCCTGCGCTCGCGTCCCTATTTTGACTTTTTGAGCACGCTGTATCGCCGTGATTCGGCAAAGTCGGATCTCTTCCGTCCATATGCACGTGCTCGCCGCGATACCTCCGAGAAACGTGAACGCCGCGCGATCCTTTTCCGGCCGCTCTTCGTCTACAAGCAGCAGCAGGTCAGAAAGCAGCAGTTGGCGGCCAAGAGACGCAAGCGCGTGTAAGACGGCATCGATCAAGCAAATTATTGAATGACTGTCAGCGGTCGTCTACAGGGTCACCTAGCACTTAGCCACTTAGTTGTAAGTCAACAATTGAAAGAAAAATCGAACACACTCCAACACACTCCAAATTCATAATGACTCACACGCACGCACCCATGCACATGTATTCTAGTTCCAAAGTTGCCACCGCAGCTTTATATATGTATACATATATAACAGTTTGTTGTTGAAATCTTTAATTTAATTTTTAATAATGTTAACCATTTTTTTTTTTTTTTATACAAAAATAAACATATCTATATATACATATATATATATATACATAAACAAACAAACGACATTTTAATTTGGCCAAACAATTCCTTCGATCCAGTCGATGTAGGAGCTCACATTTATATACACAGAAGGTACGTTCTGGATACCGCAGATTCCTCGCACACTGTACGAGGTAATGCCTATGACTAGCTTATGGTTTCGATAGGTTGGATGCAGCCAGAAGAGTGGTCCGCCCGAGTCGCCGTGGCAGGTGTCACTCAGGCTCGATCCGGCGCACACTTTCTTCTCTGTGCCTGTTAGCTCACAGTCTGCTGCCGGAAAGGGTTTCAGGAGTGACTTCAACATGTGCGACGAATCGATAGGCCGGGTAGGATGAATTTGACCCCAACCGGCGGCAGCATAGTTCTTGAACGGGCCACAGCTGGGATCGGGCAGACATGCGGGCAACACGTACTCGTTTAAACTTGCGGTCCGGTTCAGTTCTATCAACGCGATGTCATTGTCATCGTCATCCATTTCGTAGCGGTAAATGCGCTTGTTCGTAAAATCCTGCGGCTGTGCATCGTCCGTGGTGCTGTCGTAGTCCAGCTCGCCAAGGCGCACTTGCAGAATGGCTTCCCTATGTGTATGAACATGAAAGTGCTGTAGAATTTTGAACAGCTTTGCATATTTACGCGAAACTGCAATCGAGGCAGTGGGCAGCTGTGAGCACGAAATTCTCACTAATCAAAGTGCCCCCACAATTCCATTTGGTATCCTGGTTGGGCAGTTTAATGCCAATCAGCGCCATAAAAGGCAGTTCTTTCGGCTTCACTTTGGAACCGTCAATCATGTGCGGCGTCATGCTAGATCCTCCGCTTATTCTGCTGTACTCCGCGCATTCTGTTGTAAGAAATTGCAGTTAGAAAATAAATGCTAAAAGAGGCCTTTGGAGTTCATTAGTATGACATCTCCTATAGATCAACGATTGTAAAGCTCGAGATTTCATTTGATTATTTATTTGAAACTGCTTAAAGTGTTCCTTAGTCACAAGTATCCCAGTTGAGTATTTCGACTTACTTTGCGCAAATTTACGTTTCGAGTCTGTGTCACATTTATAAGGAGGAGGCGGCAAAGGGCAGCACACTATGCCGCTGGTCAAATTGCAGAAACGCCTCTGAGTCAATGACTTTTCCGTCCAACTATGGGCAATGATGCCACATTGGGATATCGGCATGCAGATACCTTGATTGTCATCGCATGCTGCACAATTGAAAAAGAACATTTTGTATGTTGCCGAAGTAAGCTGAGCTGAGGTTGGAACTTACATTCGCTAAGAACGCTGACCAAACCAAAAGCCAAAAGAACGACATGAGCTAAATATGCGTAAGTTTGCTTCTCCTCCATACTCAGCCGTGAAAACTTGAACTTTTCGTCTTGCGTGTTTAAATGGAACTGACGCCAAATCTAGCAATTCGCAAAGGTTATCAAATCAGTGTCTTTGGCATGTACATATATTTCATTTATGTATACACATACACTGTATTTACAAACCGAAAAATTGCAAAAATAATAAATTCTATGAATTGTGATCATCAAAAAACAAAAGTACGATATACTCAAATAGAGTTTATTTAAAAGTATAAATAATTAAAATTGGTTATAAATGGAAAGGCGTTCATAAAAATCACAAGGATAATATATTTCATAATTATGAAAAAATGAAGAGTTATTAAATGAGAATTTTTATATTTATATATACATATATATTTATATGTAAGCAACGCATCCGATGGAAGCACTCCGCATTGGTAAATGAAATATGAGAGAACTGAATATTTTATAAATGGAATTGATGTATGCAAATAAAATAAACTGGGCTCCTACACAATTTATATCTATCTGGGTTGTACTTATTCGGTTATTCTTTTATAGATAATTATTGATGTAACAGACATTCGTTCTCACATCAAACATTAAGTTTAATAATGTAATCCACTTAAATAGAAACTTTTCGTTTTGCTTGGAGGGAAGTGGGTAGAGATGCTTTAAAAATGACATAAAGTAATAAGGATAGCAATTTATAGCTTTACCACTTCCAGACAATGCGTTCTATCCAATCTGTGTAGAGATGCACTCTCGTATAGACGCTGGGCACGTTCCTAGTGCCACAAACGCCGCCAAACGAGGTGACGCCGAGCACCTGACGCATGCAGCGCAGCTTTGTGTGTTGCACAAAGATCGGACCACCGGAGTCCCCCTGGCATGTGTCACTTTCGCTGGTGAATGAGCCGGCGCACAGTTGGGTGCGAGTATTAATCTGATCGTCAGCCAGCATCGTCTCGCATCGCTGATCATCGAAGCGGTCCAGTGTGACTTTGAGTAAATGTGACGATGCCTTGCCCGCGTCCTGAGTTTGTCCCCAGCCAGCGGCAGTCACCTGCTGGAACTCGTTGCCGCTGGTCGAGGGTAGGCAAGCGGGCATCACATATTGATTGAGCGTGGCGTTGCCAGACAGTTGCATCAGGGCAATGTCGTTGTGCTGATCGTCATTGTCATAGTAGCCCGGATGCAGTACAGAGTTGATGACGCTAAAGTTCTGGGGCTGTGCGTCGTCCGTTGTGCTGGCATGGTCTAGTTCACCCAGCCGCACTAGCCATACGGGTTTCCTGCAGCATTAACATGATCATCATTAATTGTACATTGGATTCTCTGGTGCTGGGAAAGGGCAACTCACTCTTCACTCGTCACGAGACAATGTGCTGCGGTGAGTATAAAGTTTTCGCTTATCAGCGTGCCGCCGCATTTCCAACTGACGGCGCCACTTGCACTGTCAACTAAGCCGATCAGCGCCATAAATGGAAACTCCCGCGGCTCGGCTTTGAGGCCATTGACGATGAATGGCGTCGTTGGACACTTGCCTCGTAGCTCTCCGAATCGAATGCACTCTGTGAATGTATACGTGAAAAATGAAACATTTACAAAATCTGCAGCTGCAATCGTCATCCCTCTCACCTCTCTCGAACTTGCGGCTAAGATCCGTCGTGATTTTGGGTGCAATGGATCGTGGACAGCAAACGATGTCATTGAACTCGTCGCAGTACTTCACCGTTTTGTAAATCAAATGGAAGATGGCGAAGATCTCTGGGCACTCGGCCATGCTCTTGCACTCACCGCGGCTATTGTTGCACACTGGAACATAAGAAACTGTTGAAAGCTCTGCCCAACTCTAGTTAGTATACATTCATATTGTAGCCACTTACGCTCTGCGCTCCTCGGTGCACGTGCGAGGCCGTCCCGCACAGCGATTACCGCGATAAGCGCACAGAAAAAACCCCCGGCTGGCCGCATACTTTCGAATGGGAGACAGCAACGATCAGCTCAGCTTGATAGTCGCTTGCAGACTGCCCCAGTCAATTAGGCATGATCGATCATTATTCACAAAGTGCGTCTCAAAATAAAAAACGAAAAACGAAAAACAATCTTGCGAAGCCATGAGTCAGTATCTGGAAAATCTCTTTGGGTTGTGTTTGCTTCGCTTCAAACACGATTTGCATGATTTGTATGAGAAACACCGCCTGGAGCCGCGGCAGACAGGTGCTTTTTTTATTGAAGTACAGTGGACCCACGTCAGACGAAATAAAAAACCCACTTCAATAATTACTAACAATCATGTCATCTAAGGCATATACATACAACACCACTTTATTTCTATTATCTGCTTTTGATTACGGTTCGAGCACAGGGTGCCCAATTAAAGTTTTGGAAAAAAAATAGGTTTTCCCGGCGTACGTAACCGTTCATAGCCGCAATATATAACGCAAAATCATGACCAACATGACCAACGGTGCGAAAATTATGGTCATCGTTGCTCAAGTTGTAAACTGTTTTTCACTAATATAAGCTTTAGGTTATGTGCTCGTTGCTTTGTAGCCAATCTTCAGCTCACTAATTTGGTGGTCACATGATCGCTGGACAAGCTGGGATAGTTTCCTGTTTGGCTGTCGACAATAGGTGGCAGCAAGTGTATCTGAAATTCAGATTCAGAAGAGCAAAGAAAATGCAAAATGTATTTTGATCAACAGGTGTATTTTCCACTAAATTTATATTGAGATATCAGCAATATGCTATTGCAATCAATATTTTAATTGTTTTGCAAATGTTATTATAAATATAAAACTAAAAAAGTTTTATTAAACTAAAGCTAACCAGTTAGATGAAACATGACACTTGTCAAGGACTGCCATTTAAGTCTTGTTTCGTTAGGATGAAAATGAAAATTTGTACACTGTGAAGAATATTGCTGTTGAGAAGGCATTAGTGCGAGCAGCACATATGCAAACACACGTAAATGAAAGGGAAGGAATATTAACACAATTTCTCGCTCACTCTCGCAAATCAGCGTCATTTTTCCTGAACTGAGCTATAACCATGATCTATCAATTGCATATTCTCTGTTGTTATTACTTTTTATTATTCATTGTCAGCATGTAACAATTTTCGCAAAGAATAATGACGTCACATTATTAATAGAAGTACGAATTGCATGATTTCTTCGGTAAACGAATTGATCCTGAATGACTCCATCCTTATTTAGTATATCAAGCAGAAAATGTTAATGCTTGAAGACCACAGTCAGCACATGAATAAATTTGTATGATGCACGACAATAATTTTCTATTAAATTCAATATCAATGTTTTAATGTATAATTTTCTTCTCCTTGTTGCCGCATCTTGTATCTATTAAGCTTTGTATGCGTACATATCTTTGAATATCGATTCATATGCTCGAAAAATGCTAATGTGCTTTGGTATTTATTTGTTTTTCGCTTTTTTTAGCTGAAAATCCCAACTCTTGGTTTGCTGAGTCAGAACTGGATGCGTATGCTTGGGCCGCCTATAGTCAAGAACATTTTACCAAAGTGGACGCGAACTTTCGACTAATTAATGATATTAATGTCATTATAATTGACAAAGGACAACATCAGGTAGCGCGGATCGTTAATTTATTTGTACAGCAATTTGCATATCATTAAAATAAAATGCGACCTCATCTTATGTTTACTTTTGTCTTCTGTTTTGTTTGGTGTTTGTTTTTGTTTTTGTTTCTCCCCGTTGTTTCTTTTTTGTTTGTGCCAATGTAATGACGATTGTCAACGGCATCTGTTTGCGGTCTTCCTTGCCTGCATGTGATTAAATGCGTAGCCATGAACTGTTTGCCTACTGTTGGCCTAATGACAAAGCTAATGGCAGTTCATGTGTTGAAAACAAAAGGGTTCGGATTCTACTTCAAATATATTTTAATTGCCAAAACATAAAAAATACAAAATACGAAAAATAAGTGAAAAGCGGTTGTGCAATTTTATGCTTATTAAACACATATACGCGCCAAGTTGACTCTGAACGAGTTCTGTGTGTTCACTGTACACACGTTTCTGCTCCATTCCATTCCATAGGCGCGACAACATCAGCTGGCGAACCTTTTTTATTAAACATGCGCCACGACTGCTCACTCCACTCCACGTGCATGTGTGTACACCAGCATAGTACATGTGCTCCAGAGGCTGCTGTCCAGTAAATAGCTTTCACGTTAAGCACGTACTGATGCGGTTTCCACAAAGTGCCACAAGGAGCGAAAAAAAAATATAAGGACTCTAGTGTTTAATACCTTCGGTTTTATGGAGGTTCGCATGAAAACTTTTTATTCTCAAAAGAAACGCCGCTGAATGCAAAAAATACAATTTGCTGATATTGGCTCTGCCATTCCAGGATTTGCCCAACATCTTGGCTGTAAATGCTAAAGCAACAGTGTACAAATCAGCCAAAGTAAATACTGTTGTAGCCTCTAGGCATAAGCGGCGACTGCTTCATTGTACTGCACACTCGGTGAAATGGTCGAAGCAGCGTTTCAGTGTGCAGCCACTGGCGCAGTAACAATGTCTTCAACTCCAAACTCATACAAAGACATATTAGTACGGAACTTTTGCTTACGTGCTGTTTTCGATTATTACGCATAGAGCATGTTGCTGTTGCCTTCGTTGCCGTCGTTGCAGTTGCATTTGCAGTTGAGTTGCGAACATTGGTCAACTGTCAAAGGGAAAAATGCAATTTTCGTTTTATTCTGCCGTAGATAATATGCTTTTTCTTTCTTCTCACTGCGAAAGTTTTCAAAAGTTTTTCAATTTATTATGACATTTGATTTTGCTGTTCACACTAGCAGGAAATATTTTTGATCATTGTGGCACTAGCATCGGATAACTAAGAAATTTATGGCAAAAGAAAGAAAAGACATTTGATTTGTTAGCTACGCTATCAAGACGTTTTAGTGCCATTACTGTAAGAACTTTACACGTTGTCCTCTCAGGCGTAACAAACAAATAATTGATACTCGTACATTTCTGGTTTAAACTTGCACACATATTTTCTTCCTGATGAAGCCATTGAAAGCTGACGCGAGTTTTGCTCCTAAGGACATGACGTTCTGTACATTTAGGAAAATCCAACAAAAGTTTTCAAACTCTTTAAGTCGTTAGCTACAGCAATGCCTAATTGATAGTTCGAAAAGGTGTCCTTTGCATGTGACGCCGATAAAAAAGAACAACCCAAAGTACACCACTTCAACGTTAATGGGTTGAGACCGGGTGGCCTGGCGAGTCACTTTGTGAATAAAGCAAATAAACAGATTATGACCTTGACTGCTACAGCGCTGGCCACACTTCTCTGCACAGTTATAGCCCAGTGTTACAAATTGGATTTTACCATAATTTGTACGTGACTTGCATTGTTCGCTTGTTGTGGATTCAATTAAAAAAAATTAACCCAATACCTGAGTATAAAGTTACGAAAACAGCAACAGCAACAGCAACAGCAACAGCAACTACTGCACTCAACCACAACCCACAACGACGTTTGTTCCTTACAAAGGAGGCGACAACAACAAATACAACAATAGAACGAAAGAGAACAACAACGAGAACAAGAATGAAGACGACGGCAACAACGTAAACTGCTGTAAATTTAAATTTTGTGGGCTTTGAAGCGAAGCTGCTAATGCCAGCGGCGTTGGCTTTCGCGTTTTCAATTAAGTGAGTGCTAAATAAAATAAATAAATAAATAAAGTAATTAATTAAAACAATAAAGTGCACGCGCCATGAGCGAACCACTTCATAAGAATCTCACTCGCTCGCCGCAAAGTCCTTTCATTGGGTTTTTGGGCAAAGCGTCGGCTTTTCAATTGCCAACAAAATTAATAAAGTGTCCAATTTGTTTGCCGAAAACTTCATTTCCTATTGAAATTGGAAAACGCCTTTCTTTTGCAACAATTTAGCTAAAACAAAGCAAAGCCAAATTAACGAAAAAAAAAAAAAAACAACATTAAAAAAAATATTTTGCAATTGGAGTTCGCATTTGGTGCAAATTTCATGTAATTGGATTTCGAATTTACACTGTGTACAGTTGCAAAATTACTCGTCAACTTTGCGAAATAAAAATTTATATGAAAATAAGATTGCAAATTTGTTGCGCTTTGAAACAGGAACAATGGCAAAGTTTATCTTTTTTTCTTTTTTTTTTTTTTGCACTCTGTGTGTATTTTATATGGTATGTGTGGGTTCTGCGTTATCGGATTTTGTGCGCACACCACAGCACAGCATAGCAGAGCAGAGCAGAGTAGAGCCAAGCCAAGCCGAGCTGAACAGAGTAGAGTCGAGCCGAGCACGGCGGACAAGCTGCAAAAAGTGATGTCTGTCGCAAACATTTTAATTGAATCATTGAAATGCAGAATAATGCCAACACAAGCATTAATGAAAACACAAATAAACAAAATCTAAACACAAAAAGTGAAAGCCCGACCTAAACAAATTAAAATTAAACACACAGACTTGACTTTGTTAAAGATTTAATATCAAAAATTGAAAAAAAACAACAAAAAAAAAAAAACAAAGGCTAAAAAACATAAAAAAATTAGCATAAAGTCAGCGGAAAAAGTCTGTTTATAAACAAATATTTTGCATATTACTTAATATATATAAATAATGTATTTTCTTATGTTTTTCTTTAAATTTCATTTTGCATTTAATCTTTTCAAACGACAATAAGCAAATGGTATGATTGCGAAAAATGTCTGCTACATGTGTTTTTACAAAGAAGTTAAACAGAAAATAAAGAAAATAAAGAAAATAAAGAAAATAAAATAAATTAATAATATTGAAGTACACAGACTGTGTATGGAAATGAGACCAGAGACATCGTTTCAATGTTGTGTAGTTGAGATTCCTTTTTAGTTTGTAATGTAGGAGTTAGCTGCTGCAGCATATTTAATTGTTTATTTTCAAACTGTGCCAGTGTGCTTTGAACATTTAAGAGTTTAAGAGGTTTTTGTTTATGGCAATTGTGTGATGATGATTTAAGTATTTTCTTTTGATGCCATATAGTCACATACCAAGCGCATATCATTTAATTGGCATTGTGCAGGCGTAGACTTATCTATAAGGAAACGACTGTCGACACGAAGAAGATGTTCGAGCAATCGACACTTGAAGTGTTCCGGGGTACACTGGGGTCGGGTCGACTGTTGCTGGTGTATTCATGCCTATGTTTGGGAGGAGTAAATTAACCTAATCTATGCCTACGACTTTCTCAGCCCAGTTCAGTTTCGCTGTTTCCATGGGCTTTTGTTACGGTGCCAATTAAATTTACGCATGTTACAATAATTATATCAAGTGAAGAAGTTATGCCAGCAAACTGTGTGCCGCGCATATTAAAACGACGCATTAACAATTCCTGCCAAGGTTGACAGACGCCGTCCTGCATCAGTTGACTTACGGTGAGGTACGATTTCATTTACACGCTCAGCGTGTCACAGGGCTGCGAGCATAATTAGGCATATTATATGCAAAATTAGCAAAGCTGTAAACATTTTAATTGCCGTAATATAATAATAATGCGAATTTAGAACTTCACGTCACCAGTTTAACAAAATTAAATTTAATTTCGTATGTCTTAAAGCATTTTCTGTTTCCATGGTTCCCTAGTGCTGTACTGCGTATTTTTCTCGTTTGCAAAAAAATTCCAGAAAAAGGCATAAATACACGCAACAACTGAGAGAACGAGCCACATTAGCATATAGTTACAGTTTAGAGGCATTTAGGGTTTTCGTATTTGAAAAAGGCTGCCCAAAGGGTATAAACACATTTTTGTACACAATTAGCAGCTAGGATGTGAGAATTACTCGTCCTGATCTGGGATGCAGTGTGTGTGTAGTCGCTGACCCTTAGGAAGGTGGGCTGCACTTGGGCAGAAACTATGAAAAGGATGTTTGGGGCCTGTATCGTTGGCAGACAATTAAAGAAAATGTTTTGCAAAATCAGGGTAGACAGTCACCGCCAAATTATTAAATGCAAAATTTAATTAGTATAAAACTTTCACTTTGGGAATTGTCTAAACAGTTGAGCGAAGCTCTTTGCGGGCGCACAGGGTGCATATTTGTTTTAGCGCCTTCGGGCGTTGCGCTGCGCAAGTTAAACTGCTTTTGGCAGCAACTCTGACGATGATGCTGACTCTGACTCTGACCTGCAGTACAACTTAATGTGAAAGAATACTTTGCGTAAATTGATTTAGTATTAGCGAAGCTTTTGAACTTTTTCTTAGGTATTTTCCTTTTACTTGCGCCTATTGTTGCCACAGTGTGCGCTTGTGTTTGGTGCGAGTAAATGGCAATTTAAAAGGCACAAACATTGAGTAAAGGTTATTTGCTTCCTTTTTACTTTTGGTGTTTTTTTTTCTGTTTTTTTTTTTTTTTGCGCCAAAGTCTTGGTTAGACCTTAACTTCTTAGCACTTGAGTGCTGTCAGTCAATTTGTTGAAATTGAAACTTTGTCCGACGTTCAAAGTCAACGCAACGCCATGCCATGCCACGCCACGTCACGCAAAGTAACCGAACCTAACTGAATGGAAGCCGCGTTGACAAGTGGCTGCGACGCCAGCCTCCAGTGAAATCGCATTATGGGCTTCGTTTTGTAACGAAAACAAAATCTGTAAAAAGCAGCATAAACTGAAAATTCTATTAAGTGCAGTGAGGGGTGATACAAAAAGGCGTGCGTCCGTGCCCATGTCTGTGTCTGTGTCCGTGTCCGTGTCCATGACTGTAGTGTGTATGCACGGCACGCCGAGTTATTAGGGGCGAAAGCTTGCCAGCTCTCCGAAATGCCCTCGCTTTGAAATAACCCTTTTACCAGAATGGGTCAAACGAGTTTGTTCACATTTTTCAAGTGGTCCGACCAGTGTCGACACACATCCTGCGCCTGTGCTCCTTCGAGTGTGCGGGCCACGCATGCGAACGACTTTAAAACTAGCCACAGTGCCGCCACATTGACTTGAAAGTGAACTGCACAGTTAAAATGTCTGGATTATTTATTTATTTATTATGCCGTACACTCACGCACACGGAGCTGCGTCGCCTGCTGCTCGCTGTGCGCGCTGCTGTGCTTCAATTGCAATTTGCATAAGTTAAGCGTGATTTGGCCGCCTTTCGCCTTTGCGAGGTTAACATTTTGCTCATGATTTGCCTTCTTCCTTTGCTAGACTTTTAAGTAAGTCAGTTCGCTTGAGTGGCAGTAATACTCATATTGGTCAATTTGTAATAAGTTCAATGGAACTGCGGACCCTTTTTGATTTCCAAAGTAAGCCGCGTCTGTTTTATTTCGCTCTGCAGTTACGCCATAATTAACTTTTAGCCGAGCGCATATTGAGTAATGTCTTTAGGGTGGCCAGGCTGAGTCGAGGCTGATCAGAATGCTAATTCAGTTGATCCAAAGGTTTATTTCTGCAGTAATTTGTGTGGGCATTAACGTGGGTATTAATAATTTCAGCTAGGATTTGATCCGACGCTGTTGGTTTCATTTCCTTTTTTTTATTGCCGAATTGATGCCGTAATATGGCTTAATTTTAATGCGTGAGTCGCTTTGGCCATCAACACGATTTCATGAAATCCATAAAAAAGTTTATTTCACAATTGAATCGAAGTGTGTTTTTATGTTTCTAAGCGATTTCATTTCACTGGCATTGACTTGAGTTTGACCGTTTTCCATTTTTATTAATTGTTATTAAAACGGTTTGCCGTTCGGGTTTTCAATTAACTCATTTCCATTTTTGAGTCAATTTATAATGACAATATTTCTCCCGCAACTGTAATTGACAATTTATTCTTAAGACAATCAAAAGTCACTTAATAAATGAAAATATTCACGACGATGCAATGAAAGTTCTCAAGTATTCAATTTTTTATCCTACTACGAAGTGAAGAAGTTTGAATAATTGTTTTGATTTCGTCTACATTTTGTGTATCACTTTTTAGTCCCGAATATATTTTAGCTGGTAATTTCTCTATTTCTAACAAAATTTTCTCAATTAGTCCAGATATAGAAGTTTCGTTTCTTTTTTTTTCGAATGATTTACGGAATTTTCGCTTCGACGGAATTTTGCACAAACATGTCTAAAAAAAAAAAAAACAAAAATATGAAAATAAATAATTCGTAAAATATAATACCAATACCTCTGTGGGTTTTCAAATTTGTCAAGAATACAAAGTTAATAATTTTCATGGCTGTAATGAATTGCTTTAGCATTGCGAAGTGATAGATGGGATAAGTTGTTATTTTAAAAATATCCCTGGCATACCTTTCACATTGAAAACTAACAGAGAAAACGCTGCTGTGAAAGAAATATATACAAATAAATATAGAAAGAGGTAAAAGTCAAAAGATTGCAATAAAAACATTAATGTTTTCCGCTAAATGGTGGACAAGGTATGTGTAGATATAACTAATTCTCTACTAATCGCCTGTGGCAGCGTCTCAGCTATAAAAATAAAAAAAGATTTCAGCGTAACAACTTAAATACTCGAATGTGATGCAAATAAAATATTTAATTATTTCATTATAGTTATTTTTCAACGGAAATATCGCTATAAAAATTATAAACTCATTATTAAACTTCGAAGGCGATTGAAAAACTCGTATTTAACAAGCTTTTTTTTATGCCGTCCTCTTCAATCATAACCAAGATTGTTGTTTCTATACATAAATGATAACATAAATTATACCTAAGTGTACAAAGAGAAATTTGCAAATGCTTCATTCTGTACCTTTTTAATGCTTTCTTGTTTTTTAAATAAGATCCTTGTCATTTTAGAAAACCGTTACGTGTTTGTGATTAAGACGGCGCGATAAACTTGTGCTGCAAAATTTAGTAAGGTTGTTTTGTAGAGCTATGCGCATTTATCACTAGTCGGACTTTCAAAAAAAAAAAACAAAAAAAATAAAAAAAATAAACAAAAGAAGTTTATGTTCGCATTAAACTTACATTCGATACGGATTTTATTTCTCACACGTGCCGCACATTAATCGAAGCAGATTTTTTCGATTTTATTGCAAGTTGGAACTGATTTGAATGTTTTATTTTTACAAGTATGACACTGCAGAGAGGAAAATAAATTCAAATAGCAAAACACAACGCCCACGCAATATTCGAACTGTCTCGAAGTGAAACAGTATTATTATATTTTTCATATAATATAATATATGTATATACGAGTATATACTACATATAATTTGTACACGAAAGAGCTGCCAAAAGAATTATACACATTTTCATTTCTAAGCGCAAAAATGACGACATTGACGCGTGTATATCCAATTAAAAATTCATTTGGCCGTTCATGCACATGAACAAAGTTTTATTTTTAATATCACAAAGTCATGTTAAAAATATTTTGTTACCAATGAAAAACAAAAAAAGTAAATAAATAAATAAATAAATAAAGAAATAATTGAAAATTAGAAAACTAGGAATGTAAATGAAGAAGTCAATTGAATTTAGCAGTGCATAAAATTTGTTTTAATATTTTATTAAAATCCACAGGCGATCAAAAGAATCGTTTAATTTTTTTATAAGCGATTAGACGCTTAGCACAAATAATGCGAAGTAGCTGCCAACTAAGCACAACTTAACTTAATTTCCGTTTCCGCTTTGTTAAAAATGGCGAAAAAACATCGGACATAAAAATGTCAAAATCATGCCATGTTCGGAAACAGCAGTGGCTGGCAACTGCAAAAAAAGGGAAAGGGAAAGGACAAAAATGCCACAACGATGTTCATATACTATTTCATGTATCTATGTGTGTGTGTGTGTGTGAGTGTGTGTTTGTGTGTGTACATTGGCTTTCATAAGCAAACGTGGGGCGTTCACGCACGAGCCGCCAGCATCCGAGCAGCGGAACAGCAGAACAGCAGAGCAGCGACAAGTGGACCACAATTCTTGTGGCTACTTTTTTATTTTCATTTTGCTGGCTTCATTGTCCTTGGCATTGTACTTTGTCATATTCGTTCGTTGTTGCCGTTTTCGTTGTGTACAATGTTTATTTTTTCTGTGACGATATTTTCGGAGCTTTGTTGCCTTTTATGTTGATTTATGCGCAAATAATCCTGTTGAATTCCGCATGAAGTGTTTGCTCGCAGACAAGGCGCTACATGCGACGTACTTGGGCAGCCGACCCAGCGTCGAGCGTGTCACGACCACTGTCCCGTGGTGGCATAGTTTTACTCAATTTTCTTTAATTTAATTTTTTTCCTTTTGTGCAAATAGTTTATGTGCGCATTAAGTAAAATTATACGGGCTTTTATAACCTCACACTAGACGAGGGCTTATTATGAATAATGCATTCTATGCGATTTTTATGGACAATTACGTTGAACACGTTAGGCTGTTAAATGCCGAGATTGTAAGTACCAAGGACAAAGCGATTTCGAATGTGGGTATAGGCCTCTATTTACGACAATGTTCTGAGGTCTCTGGTATTTGCTATAATTGTGATCGTATATTATTTGTAGTACGTGAGCATATGCGCTGCCTCACACTGCCTCATGCTGCCTACGAACAATAAAGTAAATCATCTTAATAACAGTTTCGTTAAAATGTGAAGATGTTAAACAAATAGGTTCAAATGAGTAAACAAGAACGCACTGGATTTGTGTTTACAGCACATTGAGCACAATGAGGCGGCGGACAGGCGAAATGCCCCAGTGAGTTGTTAGGTTTCATAATGATCTCATGCAAAATGTACCCGTAGCTAATAGCTTCATTAACTTTTATCTGTATATGCGAAGAACATTACAAGGTCCTTTCCAACCAATGACACTCTCACTCCAACAATTCGGACTACCGCAATGTGGACACAAGTGCGGTACTTATCGCAATTTTCATTGACGCCGAATACAAGATAAAACATTTTTTTTAATGGCTTTAAGTCATAATTTAGACTCTAAGCACTGGCCATGATTTAAGGTTGATAAATTTTTGTACCGTGGCTTCGTGGAATTTACCTTTTATTTGTTTTATAGCCTACTGCTCGCCGTGAATCTGTATAGATTACGGCTTCAAGAGTGAGGCGATGGATATAGAAGATAAACATGTTTTACCGACAGTCTTGAGAAAATTAATTAGCAACGAATTAGAAAATTGTATTATTTGAGTGAACAATATAAAAAATCGAGAGATGATGAGAGATCCTTCTTCTTAAAAACTTTTGGCCAAAACACACACATAAGAAGCAAATCATGCGAATAATATTGGCCAGACGGCCATTCACGATTGGTTACTTAGTGTTGGAACCGCATGTTTCTTTGAATCAGACAATATGAATCCCGACATCTGTGAATTCATTCAAAATCGAGACAAAGGCGTTCCGTAACACAATTCGTTCAAACAATGTGTTTAATGTACTCTCCGTTGCCTGGCAGCCGTTTTACATTGTGTCAAATCAAAGAGGAACATGAATTGTACCTGTCTGCTTTGTTTACTTTGGCTTTTGATTGCGCAGAATTCAATAGAACGAACTTGGACAAAATAAAAAAAAAAAAAATACGAAAATCGTTTGTATGGTCTTGGCCTTTTTACACTTACACTTATTAATGTCACGTTAAAAAGTTCAAATATAATTCGAATACAATTTACTTGATGATTTTTTTGCTTTTTGTTTTTAGTAGTGAAGCCTTAATGAAATGCGAAGGTGTGTGTCCTCAGAACTTCTAGTGAAAGTTTCGGCTAACTTGAAGTTGAATAATGCAAATAGCTCGACTAATTTATTGCGGTGCTTCTAGTGTATTCAAGTTGGATGTGGGTATATTTACCGCAGAAGCCACTTTGGTATACGAAGTTTTTTCGCGCCTTGTCTGCCCTTCGTCCGAACTACTGAAATAAAATAAGACGCAATGCTCTTAAAATTTTTCAATTGGCAAGGAATATTGTTTATTTCGTATTTTTAGTTTGTTTTCTTTGTTTTGCTTTTTGCGCGACGTGCTTTCCAAGCAAGCAACTGGAAAGATTTCACACAAGATGACGCAGCGAGGCTATTTTTATGAATTTTCCACCTGTTTATTATCTTGCTTCTGCGCGTATGGCTTATACAGTGAATCCGAATAGCGGCACTTTGGATTTGGCTGTTATTGTTGTTATTGTTGCTATTTCACATTTTACATTTCACATTTTCTATATTGCCCAGCAAACCAAATGCCAATGGATTGCGATTTCACAGCAATTCACATTACACCGAGTGGACCCATGTTATCGAAATTTTAGCTCCTCTAGCATTGGCCAATTGCGGACTCAGGGCCGTGGGAAAAGTTATATGATTAATTATTTATTTGCTTGGGTTATTGGCATTTCGAATGTTTTGGTTTTTTTTTGTTTCTAAGGCTGTGACTCATTATACATATGTATATACATACATATGTACCCTATAAGAATTTTGAAACTGGCTTGTAAAATTGAAAGTATCGTTTTGTCCTCATTTCTGCCAAAATCTTTTAATTTTTCGAGATATTGCGTCGAAATTTTGCTCAGAGCGTTGAAGAAAAACTTAAAAATACATGCTGAAAATTGATGCTGATCACATGATATTTTCGATAGAATATATATTTTTCTTACTTTTCGAGATATAACAACCAAATTTTGCCGCTGAATCTGTAAGATATTTTTAGCTGGAATATCGTGCAAATATTCGTGACAAATACTAAAAAAAAAAACATCGCTGTGACCTTATAAGTGCATCAAGTGTGTTGATTTTCGAGATATTGCGACAAAATTTCGCACTGATGGCTAAGAAAAATTTGAAAATAGATAATAAAAATAGATACGAAATGGGCGAGTATACTTTTGATTAACTAGAAAATAACACATGCTTTTCGAGATAATGCTACCAAATTGTTTTTGGGATTTCTGGGTAATTCTCACCTGAATTACTTTTAATTATTTGAAGGTCATATTGAGATGATAAATGATTTCGATTTGGTTGGCTTAAAAAAGAAAACAAATTTTCTGTCAAACGAACTGTTTAATTAATCAATATATACATATATGTACATGTGGGTACATACATACTATATAAATACATATAAACTATACATGTTAATGGATGTTTGTTTGTTTTGTGCTCGTGACAGATTTTACGACGCCGGTTTCATTATACAGATATGAACAATTATGCAGGTTTGAATGGGGTATCATAAGCTAATATTTCAGCTTATCTCTAAGCACTATTTAGAACCCAATCCTCAGAGTTTCTATTTCGGTTTGTGGCTTGTCACAAAGAAGGCAAATTCGAAGCATTTCATCCAATGTTCCTGTCATGCTCATAGCACACTTTTTCCATAACTTCAGACTTCTGTTTCTAGGAGGGCCTGAAATATGTTTTCTTAACTACGGCAAAAGCAAGAAGTTCTAAGACTAGGATAATAAATAAAAACAAACATATGGAATATAAGTAACTATATACTGAATATGCTTGGACTATTTGGAGGAACGCGAGTTGTAAAGGTTAGTTTTGGGAGTAAAAGAATTTTGTATATTTCGTTATTACCTTTTATTATAAATTAACATATTACAATTCATATAAACATCGATTGGACTTTCCATAATGACTGACGCAAGGAATTTTATTAAAGAGAAAAAGAAAAGAAGAATATGTGTATAATTTACAAAGCTGAAATATTTCTTATAATTGGCGAATATTATCAAAACGGAGTGATGAAATTGGAAAAGAAAAATGGATTGTTGTTTTTTATTTGTTTGTTTTATTTGCGTTGTTTGTTAGTTTTTCTTTGTGGCGCACGTCTATTTTCGATATAAGTGTGAAATTATTATAATCAATTTTTGAGTGTTTTGTTGCTGCTGCGTTTTTGGCTAAATTTAAAACGCAACACTCATTGCTGAGAAAATCAGCCGACAGCCATACAGACCAAATTTTCCGTGCTGCCTGCGATGTTGTTCTTGTTGTTTTTGTTTCTTTTGTTGCTTTTGTGTTTGCTGCCGTCGTTGTCGAATTCACGCCCACGCAATTCTATGCCGAAATTTTGTAGTGCGAAATGTGTTAGCGTCAGATCTTTACGTGTGTACGACTCCGAATTCGGATATTTTTGGAAAATTCGTGAAATGATTTTTATCCGAATTGGCGTGGGGAGGGGGCGATGTGAGGTAGCGCTTTAAAAGCGGCAGACGCCCCAGTGAGAGGCATCAGTGTACGGTTGTTTGTCTTCAAGTGAAGATCACTCTAAAGGAAACCTCAAAGCTAACGAAACAAATACCAAAATGTCTCTTGAACGTGCTATTCGTGCCAAGGTGAATAGTTGTGAACATTGGGAAGGAATAAAACAATTCAGATTCAAATACGATAAAT
Organism: Stegana nigrithorax; assembly: GCA_037044495.1. Lineage (NCBI taxonomy): Eukaryota > Metazoa > Arthropoda > Insecta > Diptera > Drosophilidae > Stegana > Stegana nigrithorax. The sequence continues at coordinate 38,903 of JBAMBQ010003078.1, read as the reverse complement.
AAATACAATCAAGTGTTTTCGATTAAAAAAAAAATATGCGAAAAAAAAAAAAATAAATAAAAAAATTTTAGAATGAGAAATTAGAAAAAGATTTAAGTGTAATAAAAGTGAGAAATGGTGTTAATCTCCAATTGTACGATTCCAGATTGTCGGCAAGCGCAATCCCGAAATGGACAAGGAAGCCCAGCAATGGGTTGAGTCTATTATCGGCTCAAAGTTCCCAGCTGGTCAGGAATACGAGGATGTTCTCAAGGACGGACAAGTTTTGTGCAAATTGATTAACATCTTGCAGCCAAACTCTGTGCCCAAGATCAACTCCTCGGGCGGTCAATTCAAATTCATGGAAAACATCAACAACTTCCAGAAGGCCCTGAAGGATTACGGTGTACCAGATATCGATGTCTTCCAGACCGTCGACTTGTACGAGAAGAAGGATATCGCCGGGGTCACCAACACCATCTTTGCCTTGGCCCGTGCTGTAAGTCCATCATATTTATCATTCGCTTCGGGCTGTGGGCGTGGCATTGCTAACTATCCGCATTTTTGCTCTTGAAATAATTCTTCTAGACTTACAAGCACCCCGAATTCAAGGGTCCCTACTTGGGCCCCAAGCCCGCTGATGAGTGCAAGCGCGATTTCAGTGAGGAACAGTTGAAGGCTGGCCAAACAGTTATCGGTCTGCAGGCTGGCTCCAACAAGGGTGCCACACAGGCTGGCCAGAACATCGGCGCTGGCCGCAAGATCTTGCTCGGCAAGTAAATTGCGACCATGTTCCGATTTTTGCGCTGATGAACAACATAAGCGCAAGCTGTGGCCATAATAAATTTCTGATCAATTTTTTTTTTATAAATTTATAATTTACTTTTAAGTTAAAGTCTTATTAAACAATTATTCCTCATACACCAATCAAAAACTTCATACATAAACATGCACACACACAAACACAAGACTCGTCAAGAGTTTTCTTCTTCTTTCAATTGTTTTGTAATAAAAGAAAAAGTGAGAGTAAAGTGAAGTCTAAATTAGTTACTTAAGTATACGCTTAAGATGTATTTTATAATGAACAAAAAGAAATTAGTAAAACAAAAGATCAACTAATAAAGAAACGCGTTTGAAATATAACCAAAAAAAAAAACACAAAAGAACGGAGAAGACTTTTCAAAATTCAAAAAGCTAAAACTAAACAAGAAAAACGTAGATGAAAATGATCCATCCATGATCTACCAACACATCTAACAGCACTTTTTGTACGCCTAACATACGAATTAAATTCAATGTCGCTGCTTTTCTTGCTTTCTTTTGAATCACCTCTATAACCTTCATCCTTACTTTGAAAGCGGCGAAAATTCGGCGAATTTTGCGTTTGTGTGGGCGTTCATTTATTTATTGTTTTGTTGTTTGGTCTTCGTAATTCCACTCGCCAATTGGCCAACACTGCTCATCGCATCCACATATGTATGGTATGTGTGCCCATATATGTGGGCACGGCCATGTTTTGATCAACAATCCTAAAAATATATTGCAAACATTTTGTTTTTATAAGCGAATTCCACTGAAGCGTGTCGAGGTCATTATTTTAACAATTAATAAATTTCGATATATATTTGAGTGATTTTTCATTTTATTGAGATAAACTTCATAGTAAGAAACTATATATGCATATTTTATATATATATAAATCTACATACATTGATTCTGGCGAAGAAAAGTAAATATATTTCAAGATAACATCAATAAATAACTAAGCCATCTGAATGTGTTAAAATGTGCCAGGAGATTTATTGAAGATCTGTTTTCTAATAACTAAGGCCTTGCGCTGCTTCGACTCTAGATTGGCACATATTGTACACTGCAATAAAGCAATCAATAAGACGTTCACATCAGCCCAAAGGGGAAAAGGTTACCAAGAATACAATTTGTCACAAGCCACAACATCATGGGTATAATGCGCTACGTGGATGTTGGCTTCAATTTAGTTTAGATCTTGAAAATAATAAAAAACCGAAAACCATCCGCCAACACAAAATTAGTGCCTGATGCTGGAAAACATTTGAAATTAACGATGTCTACAAGAATTTGAATAACAAAAAATACAAATTTTATTAAAAACAAAAAAAAAAAAAAAAAAAATTAAAGAAAAAATGCAAATTAATATAAAAGGTCCATTTGCATGTTTTTAAAATTCATTTTTTATTTAAGTTGAAAATTTCTTGGAATAAATCATACGATTTTAACGCTTCTGGCTGACAGCCTAAGTGTTACTTGCTCATAAGTTGTATCAAAATGTCTGCCGCCCTAATAAAAAAGATTGAAATGTATTTTTCCTCTTGACTCACACGATAAAAACAGGTGATGAAAATCATTTTATGCATGGTTTTATTTTATAAATGTTTTTCATTTGGGTGATTTTAATAAACACTCAAGTCTTTCTTTTTGATTTATGCATTTACGTTGCAGAATTTCAAATGAAATTCTGAAATATATGTATATAAAAAAATGTGTTCATAATTATGTATGAATTTCGAAACACGTGTTTAATATGAACGCAGATTCTACAAATTTATACCCGCCTTAAAATGCACACACAAAATAAACAAGTCTTTATGCACACACACACACACACACACACACACAGCCTCATAGACCTACGGACATATGTGTGTGCATTTTCGCTGGGAAAATTTAATCGGCGGTTAATAATGCTCGAACACGTCATGGGTTAAAAATGTGTTAAATGAAATTGGCTAAAGTGTGCCAGCTTGAAAATATTCCATTTGTTTAAAATTAATTTACATTTACACGCAATTCAATTCATTTTGCAATTTTAAAAACAAACAAAGAAATAAAATAAACTTCTAAATGATTAGTTTGCTGAAATATTCATTGAATTTAGGCTTTTTCCAAATACCATAAATTGTTTCTAATCATTTTGCAATATGCATTGCATATAATGAAACCATATAAAATCATACTGCAATGAGTCTATGCGAATTTTGTTTTTTTTTTTTTTTAAATAAAGTAATATTCGAGGAAACTAGTTTAGGAGAGGGGTGCAGTACAACGTCGCTGCCACAAAGAAGAGCGCGTGACAAATGATTCCTCTTTTCTTCTCATTGACAAGTCGTTGGCCTTTTCGGTTTTTGAAATTGATGGATTATGTATACAAAAACTCTTGGACGTTTGTACGTGCAAGATTCAATTTTCCGTATATTTACAGCTTCAAGCACGGCAACTGTCGAAGGTAGGCAGCTTGAATCAGAAAGCGTTAATCGCTCACATAAAGTGAAAAGAGGTTTGCTTTACTTGCTTCCATTTTTACTGACTACTTTGTCAATAGCTTCGTCTGCATGTGGTGAGTTTCGAAATGAAAAATTCTGAAAATACCATATCTTGCACATCTTTTGCGAATAATCAGAGGCCATGGAAAATGATGTCAGAAGCATTAAATCAATTTATTGTTTGGGAATTATAATACGCAGTTAACATAAGAAATACACACTTCAAAACAAATAAATAAATATCAAACTTGACATTGAAAATTAACGAATTTATTTTTTGATAAACGACGACCAAAATTAGATATTTTGTAGTTTTCTTTTTTGTCATACATATGTATGTACAAATGTGAAAGTATGCGCAAATTTCACATTGACATATGTGATAAATGTGTTTGTTATATGTAAAAGAAAAACAGAAAGACAAAGCAAAAATTCTCGTTTGTTTAAAATTCATTTGTCGCTTTTTTAGATGTTTGAGTAAACCGCTAAGAATTTGTTTTGATTTGTTTATTGCTTTTCTTTTCACTTCAAGTTTTTCTTTGCAATTAATCGGTTTGTTTTCATGCATAAACTGATTTGTACTCTGAAGTGATAAAAAGAAATTCAGATGGCATTTATTGGTGCATAATGGTTTTTTTATTGTTATTTTTTTTTCTGTTTATAAAAACATTTTTTTTTTTTTTTTGACCATGTCCTTGCATATTTTTATTTAGGAAGCTGCAGCTTTATGGCATTGATGTGTTGTACCAATCGTGTAAGTCGAGTTTGAAGTTCAAGAATACGCCTTTGTTGACGTCGAAGTAGCCCGAGGGTCTTGTCATAGTCGTACATTAGTTCGGGCCTGGCCAGGAGTCCGCTATTGAAACTTAGTTCATCATATTGTTTGCGTAATAGGCCACGTTGCACCTTGAGTCTGAAAATATTTTTGCGCCGCCGTCGTTGGATACGAATCAATTCGTCTATTATGATTTTTGTCTCATCGTTGGTCATTGACTGCATCTGACATTTCTCCCTCAAATGTGCTAATATATGCAGATCCACATTACATCCATGTTGCAATCTCTTCAGATCACTATTGCGTTCTGAATTAGAGTGAAAAAAAGAAAGGAATACAATAAACTTAATTTGGAAAACTTTATAAACTTCTCGGCATGTTTACTTGCCTTCGATTTTCTTGCCCAGTTCGTTTACCTCAGTTTGTAAAGCGATAAATGTATTCATGTTTAAATCCTTCGTGATTTGGTCCAGTTTATAGGTTTTCTAACAAAAACATGGGGTGTATAATGCACTTAGATACATTTAAAGTGGAAATTTAGTTAACCGATTTATGATTTACCTCTTCTAGCCTAGCTAAGGTATGTTGACGTTTGATTAGCCGCAGACGTGAGACACTCATCTCAGTGCGTTTGCTTTCTAATTTTTCGGTAAAGTGATCCAAAACCCGCTTCGCTTCTTTAAAACGGGACGTTTCCAAAGTTTCTTGTATGAGTTCGTTAAGATTTTGTTCATAAAGTGCCACCGCGGCCCTCTTGTTGCTCACCTGAGCTTTAGCGTCGTCGATCAACTGATTATAGTGGCTCCTTAAATCTAGATTTTTTTTTAGGAAATGATCGAACAATCTCAATTCTTGCATGTATCGGGTATACTCTTTGAATTCAACGTCAGGATGAAGTATCGTTATGGTTCGCTTCGTTTTACTGCGCTTATAATGTTCAACGACCTTTCGATTGAGGCTACGGTTTGTGTCCTTGGCGACGTCATATTCACAAATTAACTTCATAAGTTTTGTAATAAGAGTTGTTTTACAAAAGCGATCTGCGTAATCGATTTTACTTGCTTGTTCCGATTTTTCAACAATCGTATCGAATAAGTTAAAGAGAAAGTCAATGACTATGACGCGATTTTGAACCATTCGCAGCCTTTCTTCAGTTTCTCTCGGTTGAATGTTACTTGCAGCCGGGGTATGGTCGAGGAAGTGTAACATTTCAAGTTCAGTGAATTCGACTTCACTTGGTTTTTTAAAGGGTTCATCCAATGTAGATGGAAATTCATATACATCGTATTCCTCAATGCTTTCGGATTGTGTGGTAGAATATGGTGTCGAGGTTGTCGATGATAAATGACTCCCAGTTAGAGGATTATAGAATGCACCAGAACCCCGATGTTTAAGGTGTGTAATGGATTCTTCCTCAACTGAGAGATCAGATGAAATTTCTGATATACTTGGTATCTCTTCATATATACTTAAAAATCTCTCTTGATTACGCAGTGAACCTATTTTATATTCATCACTAAAAGACCCAGTCGACGACGTCGAATCGGTTAGATACGAAGTAGGATAGATCGCACCAATTGCCGAAGAAGATTTGCTATAGTGTACCGATTGGCTGCCTTTTAGACTTTTTTTGCTCATTGTTTTTCTGAGGCTCTGCTTTCCGTATTTTCTTAGTGGTACCCTCTGTTTGCCTGCCCGCCGAGGCTGACGACGGATTTTAACCTTGTTTAATTTAACTTTAGGATTTTTGTCAAATTGGTCCTTTTCTAGTTTATCCAAAGATATTATTTTCGTATCGAGTTCAACAATGGTTTTCACTTCTAGCTCATTGGAATTGTTCGCAGTTTCCGTTTTCGAAATCGTCATTGTAGAGGCATCGGTTTCTGTGTCCATAGCAGGGCTACTCCTATCCAATGGTTCTGTTTTATCGGGATTCTCTTTTAAGGGCTCTTGCACGATGACAATCTTTTGATTTGGTTCGACAACCTTTCCTTGCACATTATGTTTTACTGCATTTTCCGCCATCTTCTTTTATTTATCTTCTGATTAGGTCATTTATATTTGTATTTCTTTTTATTAATTTTCTATTTTTTTATCATGTGTGTATGTAGACGTTCTTTGCTACGTGTTTTATAAATGAATACGTTTCCTTGTATGTCATCGTATGAGAACGAATAGCAAAGCTTGCTTGGTTGGTTTGAGATTCTCACCAGTGCGAACGACGAAGTTGGAGATTTGTTGAACATTTTTAATTTTGCGATTGCAGAGGAATGGCTCATTAGAAGAAGTCGAGTAAGAAGGCTCGTACATTGTGAGTTTTGCATAAGTGATCGCATACTATAACAAAAATAATACTTCAGGTAATGTATCGGCAGCAAACTGAACGGTAAAGTACGTAGATACCCAAGTCATGCCTTACGTAGTAAGAACATAAATAAAAAAGAAAATAAATGGGCGTTGGTTTTGACTGTTGCTGATGCTGACTAAAATGCTTTGCATAATGTCAAACCAATTAAATGCGTGTAATTTATGGACATTTTGTTGTTTGGTGTTGATTATTGAACATTATTTAAGCCTAAGCAAACTGTATATTGACAATCAGAGTAAATATTTGATGTGAATAGAAAGGTGCAGTTAACACGAATAACTATATTTTTTTTTATTGAAAATGTCAACTGCGCAAATAGAGGATCCAACTATTGCGGCAACTAAGTTCGCAGAACATATAGAATCTGATTATTTAAACGAGTCAAACGTTGAAGTTGTGACAAATAATGACAAGTCAGAGGTGGATTTTCAACCTGTCAAAGTATCTGTGACTGAGTCTGCAATATCAGAAAAGGAACAAACTTATAGCAAGGATAAATTAGCCAATGATCGGACGTTAGGAGATTCGTTCGAAACGCAAATATTAAATGCTAGCGAGACCGCCATAAATGAGGTGCAAGAAAAGAAAGATCTGGCTGATTTATCAAAAGATCAACAAGTTTTTGGTAAGACTATAATATGATAATAGAAAATTTGTTCATTACTAACTTCATAGATGCTGAAACGTTGCGTTTTTCATTAAATATTTCTGATGTAAAGGAAGATGATTCCGAAAAGGATGATGATGACGATTCAAACGAATCTGATGTTGACTATCCGCATCAAAAAACTCTTAGTCAATCCTCTGATTTTTTCAACACCTTTGGTAAGATACCAGAAGTTTCTGAAATATCACTTAGCATTGAAGAGGAAGCCGAGCGAATTTATAAAGTGGAATCAGTCAAAAGCGAGCTCGACATAGACAAAGGGGTTTTTGTACACCCCTTAACGGGGCAGCTGTTGCCCAGCACACCCGAGGATTCAATTTTCTTTGAACTTGAGGAACAAGTTCAAGAAGAAGCCTCATTTGAAGAGGATGAAGACGTGACATTATCATCGTTTCCTAGCGAAAAGTCTATAAGACCTGTCGCAGAAGATGATCGCGATGCCGACATTTCGGTAATGTTTCTGAAAAATGTTGTTTTAGATAAGTCCGGAGAGGAGCTGATTACTGGAGATCTTAGGTTATCTGGGTTACAACGCGAAGCAAACTTAAGAACTTCAACTGATCGTTTTGTTCAGGGTTTAATCGACAAAGCGGTCACAACAGTTGAAAATATGGATACCAAGGTGCAATTGTACAAGTCTCTTAGCAAGAGTGTCATGGTAAAAAAGCTCTTGCAATTACTTACTAATCTGGAAATCGAAAGACGGTCCAACACTTTTCTTATTGCAAAAGTTACCGATTATTATCGACGCAAAAAAACTATCCGACCTATAACGCCTGATATCATGGCGCATCTGTCGAAACGGTATGCAGCCTACTTATCAGCATTGAATCGACTTGATTCAGCATTGGGAAAGGAGTCGGCTACGCTGCAAATGCACCGGGAGAATATTCAAGCTGATTTGAAAAAACTGGAAGATAGCGAGGCTATGCAGCGCTCCGCAGGAGATGAACTTGAAACTGCAATTAAAAATACGCTCATCAATCCAAAATCCACAGAAGGATGGAGAGCGGTGTGTTCTTGTATTGTGGACCTCTGTAATTGATTCACGTAAATATCTGGTAATTTTGCAGTATGTTGGGAGAGTCATCGCAAAGATGGCGGCAAAACGTGATGAGATATCAACAGTGCGAATGAAAATTATCAAGAGACGGCACAGTATGGCCGAGTTGAAGGATGTGCGTTATCTTGGTAAGGCTCAGGTTTTGTAATATTAATACAACTGTTTGAATATTCCTTAGAAAATCGAACGCATTGAGTTCATTGGACCTGAGATCACTTTGACCATGTTTGAGCGCACAACCTCAAAGGTAACCAAGCTAAGTGAAATGTGCTCAGGTGGGTCTTGCCGTCTTGTCGCTGACTTGAAAATAAACACATTTATAGCTCATTCCTTTTCAAACCGTACTTCCAGAACTTGATGGTTCTATCGATAGGGTCAGTAAGGAATATAACAACATTTTGCACTTTCTTGCGCACATACGTGAAAATCGTTACATGATGAGTATTGAGATGAACGATAGTCACATCAAATATGGTCAGATGAGGAAACGCTATGCTGCTTTGCGTCAAATGTTGCATCAGGCGAAGAAAAAGCACGTCTCGCTATTGTCGAACTCGACCGATGTCAGCTTAGAAGTCGGGCTCCTTGATAAGCCGTTTCTGTTGATAGACTATGATGCCTCAATAGAGTTAGAAAGAAAGCTTTCAAAAGACTTGTATGATTTAAGCCAAAAACAGATGAATTTGTTGAAAATCCGAAGGAACACTTTTGTTAAATGATTACTTATCCCCTACGCAAGTGCAAAGGATAGCAGCATAGTGAAAGGTAACCATTTTACTTAAATGGGAAATAAAACTCCTTTTAAGTAAGGTCCTTTAACCGACTTTCATTGAGTTTGCGCTCAAAAAGTAAATGGATCGCCTTGCACTAGGTTTCATTTTCTCTTATTTGCATGTGACAAATTGCATTACTCATGGTTTTGTTGTTGCATACTTTTAGGATTGACTGAATTTATGCGAACGACCAATTCAAATGTGGTAAAGAAAATCTTGCATGCTTTTGTGCTGTGCTCTTTCAGCATGAAAGCACAAAGCCCATAGAACTCGTAGAACTCAAACTGTGTACTCACTTGCGAGGGCCAACCTGAAAGTTTCCGGGAGTATTGGAGGTTGTTTGCCTAGAAAATATTCCTGGCATGTGGTTTTGACTTACGCTCGCAAACAAATCTTCTAAATATGCTGTGTGATTGATTGCTGCTGCAGAACCGTGCATCATTAATTTGTGTTATCGAACATTTGCTGGTATTCCCATGTCGCATAAAGGATTTCACAAACTTTTTGACTTTGATTAATATTTCAGAAATGTGACAAAATCTGGCGAAAGATTTCGCATAATGTGATGTCTGCCTAAAAGGCATTTGCATAATGCTGCTGCAGTGGCATTTGTTCGCATCGATTATTTCACCTTATTGATATTTTAATGAGATTTTCGGGTTAGTGCCTAACAATGGCGTTCAAATTAATTTGTATAATGCTGTTTTGAATGAGATAAGAGAAGTTTAGTTAATTGTCATGGTGCTGTGAAATAAAGCCTGCCAAGCACTGCCGGGACGTTGCGTCCTTCGTCAGCAGGCTTATGAGCGAACTCCAATGCGTCATGGACACTTTTCTTCGAATGACATTATGCGGCATAATTTCCAAAAACAAAGCAGAAAAGGAAAAGAGATTATACATAATACTAACGAATGTACGTGTACAAAGCTTTGCCAAATTGCGATATGGAACGTTTCGTTCGTTTCGTTTATCCTGTTGGAAATTGGCAAATTGTAAAATGATTGTCGAATTCGTCGCTTTTCAACTGTTTTCCCATTTTGCCTGCGTCAGCATGCATTAAGCTGCTTAGGGGCGGACACGGTTCCGCCCTTGCGCTGACCATTTTTATTTATTGTTTTAACTTAGGCTGCCATGGCCGCATGTAGCTACTAAGCCTTAGTCGGCTGTAAATCCGCCTCAACGCGCACTCCCAGCCGGGCTGTTTGCCGTCGAATAGCTTTAAAATGTATACAGCATAAACAAGTTCATACTTGTGAAATGACAAAGGAAAATAAATAAATAAAATGAATAAACGAAAATAAGAAAAGAGATTTCTTTCCACGTCGTGTCTGCTTTTAGCGCCGAGTTCAACATTTCGCAACAATGCGAAGCCTTTGAAATAAAAATGTGCAAATTTACTTAAGTTATGCATGAGCTTAACGCCTAAGTGTGAATCAAAGTAGTTTGTTTAACATTTAAGTGAGAGCTCAACTTCAAAAGATTTAGGCAACGCAAAAGCAGCAGAAGGTATTTGAGCAGAGAAATCTCAGTGCAAGGCAGACTGCAAGTTGCTTATTGTTATAGGAAAAGCAAAGAAGAGTCAAAGCCATTGCAATGAAAACTGCCAATCATTAAATTGAACGTCTACATAAACTACTTTTATATTGTAGTGTAGTGTAGTGTAGTGTAGTGTAGTGTAGTGGGGACATGATGCGCACAGTGTATTAAGCATTGAAAAACGATTTAAATGCAATTCACGCTCAGTGCGCGTTTTATGCTTAAAACGTAATTTCGCAGAAGATAATAAATGTCGAAGTCATTAAATCGTCACCCATCGCTGGCTCTTACGCTTTAGTGTTGGCACCAGCAAGCGGCAAGCAGCAACAATAACAATAACAGCATAACAGCAGCAACAAACAACAAAAGCAACAACAAAACAAATGAAACTGTTCACCGCTTACAGCTGAACTGAAGTGAAGTGCGCTGCAGTCGCAAAGTATTGCAGTGGCACAAAAAAATATGACAAACTGCATCCCGGCGATCGATCGGTTCTCTTCATTTATGCTTGACTGAGTTCCTTTTAAGTTGTCGCAGCACATTGCAGCTCCCTTCTCCTCATTGTGTCGTCCAATGTCAATTTGCCATTTTATTACTCTTGTATATAAGCACTTACTGAGTGCTTTGCAATGGCAAAACTGCGCAAACTTGTAGTTTTTATTAGGCGCACAGGTATGGTCCAACTACAATGCATACTTGTGCATGTGTGTATGTGTGTGTGTGTGTGTGTGTGTGTGCATGCCATACATCACAGATTGACAGGCGTTTACCGCTACTAGTTGTGTGTTTGTGTGTGTGTTGTGTGTGTGTGTGTGTGTGTGCCATTTCGTGGTTTCTATTAGAGCGTATTTGGTGTTTTTGCAAAAACGTGATTGAGCTTTTGTTGTTGGCATCAGTCAGGAATTTTCTTAGCAGGAGACTCGAGTTGCATTTTGATTTGGTTATCTGCTCACGTTTCGGCATTATCCTTTAGCTATTCTTAACAGCAAAGCCAGAATCGTTATGTTTGGCTTTTGTTGTTTTCGTTTTGTTCCTGTGGTTCTTGTTGTTGTCATCTTTGGTGTTTGTGCTTGTGCCTGTGGGATTTTGTACGAGTATTTGTGTTGTTTTCACTTTTTGGTGTTGCTTATTATTGTTGTGTCTTAAGTGGCATTTACGGCTTTGTCGGTTCTGTTTGTTGCTTTATTTTCGCTGGCAAACTTTCGTCGCGACGACATTTTGAGCACTCGACAATTTTTATAACGGTTCTTAAATTTGTCAATGCCTATGTGTGCGTGGTTTGCATTTAAGAGAGTTGGGGGCTTAGGCAAAAATCAATTCCTGGCATAAAAAAGCAATTTATTTATTTACTTAATGTATTGGAATGAAACTGGCCCCTCAGCCGCTTCCATTTTGAATGTGTGCCTCGTAGACTGTTGGAGTCGAGATCACAGAGTTTTTCTCATAATAACTTGGTCCTTGCTGCGCGAATCTAGGCCAAACTTATGCTCCTTTCAGCGAAAGACAAGGGAGGGGGTTTTTTTTTGTTTTTTATTTTAAATACACTTTAGACGAAGCAAATAAGCAATCAATTCGATTTATCCTGATTTTGTGTTGTACATACAATGCTACAGGTAACGTATTCTTGTGGTTTCTACTTGACTGGCTGCTCAATCATTCATTAAGATGAAAGGATCCGGCTCTGACCATTGGCTGCTGAGTGTTTTTTGTTTTTTTTTTTTTTTAAATGCCTGCCAAAGCGGGAAAAATAATGTATTTCGCTGAAGCGATGGCGAAGAAACTTGAAAGAATTGAATTTTGCTTTCGACCCGTGTGATCGATGGATAAACAGTTTATTGCGCGCTAAGGTGTTTTGCCTTAGTCTTTGCCAAGTTATGGTTCATCATCAGGCATTGTGTGCGCTGTGCGAGCATGACTCGGCAGTTGGCACTATTGACTTGGCTGGAAGAGTCCGTATTGTTTATGCGCGAAACGTAATTCGTGCAATGCGAATTGTATAGTGCGCCTTAGTTTTCAGCTTGGCACATTATCAATTTGTCGATGGCAGCGTCGTCATCAGTAACAGCCGCTGTAGCCCCAAAGTGTGGATGTGGAGGCACTGACATGTCTGAATATTTGCTTTCTTATCTAGTACATTTTCATTCCAAATGAGTGTTGCTTTCAATGTCGCCATTTCCTGGCAGCGGTTTGTGTCTTGTTTTTATTCTGATTTTATTTCTGTTTTCGTTGTAATAGGGAATTCTATTTTTGTTTCGCCGCTACTCATTGCAAATTGCTGGGCCACGTGTTTGGTTTGTTCGCAATCTTTGTTTGTTTTTGTATTGTGACTTTTTGCGATTTTCAATGTATGGTTTGATTTTTTTTTTATTCTCGATTGAAAAAGAAGAAAAAAAAAAAAAACCCGAATATAAATCCCAAAATATGTAAGCCAAATGGCTTTACTCGGGAATCATGATGCACTTATTGTACTTCGGTGGCTGGCAATTTCGCAGTATTTTCTGATAATTAAATGTTCTACGTAAGCTCGTCACATTTGCATCAGCCTATTTATATGAGTCTGTCTGACCAATTGATCTTTAGTAGATTAAAAATTTGTTTGCTTATCTGTTATTGAATTTAGCTCTCAGTAATTATACGGTCCGTTTGTACGGCGTATGCATTTATGTATGATTGTTCATTTAAAAACAAATTGCGCAGCGAAAAATGCTTCCATGCCAATGTACTGTGGAATCAACTTTGCCAGAAATGCCAGAAATGCTATGAGAGGACTTCATCGACTTTAATAAATTAAACGTAAATCTTTCGTCAATCACTAATTGCTTGGCATTCTAATACGTACATTTTTTTATATCTGAAACGTATGGTAATGTAAAGCAAAAAAAGGAAAAAAATAAATAAATAAAAGAAATAAAAAATGTCTATTAGCATCTGCTGAACTGAAACTGGATTGAATCAGTTATAAATTGGTTTTAGTTGTCAGGGTTATTTATTTCTAATTTCAGATTTCTGTCTTTTTTTTTCTTAATTTCAAAAGGAAAAGTATCTTATCTAACCACTAAGTGTTTCATTGATTTTGATGCTGCAAATGGCAGAAACTAATTAGAAAACATCTGGATATATAAAATCAAATTTACATATGTGCACTGCGACCCTGCTTATATTGTGTAGGTTATTCGACGCAAGTGACGAGATTCAATCAAATAAGAAAAAAAAAAAAAAATAACAAACAATATTGATCTCATAACATTCCGTCCAGATTTGGTGATAAAATTGTCGATCATCGTCAATCGTCGTTATGCACATGATAAATGCTCACATCACCTGTGACTGCGAAAGTTCAGACCGTGTCTCTCGACTTGATGTTGTGCCGGCAGGCCTTATAAAATGTATAAACATACATAAGTAACATATATATGCATATCTATAGTTTTGAAATTGTGAACAGAACGTCTGACTCATATTTTAATGAGACTTTGTAATTAAAAAAGAAAAGGAAAAAAATCAAAGAAATTCTCTTATCAAGCATTATGCCTGTGTAAAATGTACTTGCGCACACGGTTGCCCCATTTGGCAAGGTTCTTGGCAGCATACTTGCTGGATTATAGTGAAAGACTTTTGCGACTAAAGTGCGCCTCGATCCAGCACTTGGATCATAAACACTTGTGTCAACGGATATAATCTCAGCGAGTGTCATTTCTAATTCTTAAGTGCATATTGATAGAAACTTGTAATATGTCTGCTGGGGTGGGTATTTGGTAGAACAAGCCAGATTAAAGTAGCAGCCGTGCCTGCAAGAGTATTTGTTTGCACGTTGACATACGTATGTGAGCTTTTTATTGTGGTGCATGGGAGTGAAATGGCAGAGAAATGGGAGAGGAAGATTGATTGGTTGGTGTTGGTGTAGCAGCGCTCTGGCAAATGACTTAAGCTAACTGGTCACACTATGCTTGAATTTAATTTGCAATGCGATAACGCACGCAGCACTTGGAAAAGATCATAAAGTTCAGTAGACGATAGCAAGCGTCAGTTTAAATTCGCAATTGGTGGTGCGCGGTTATAACGTGTTAGACAATACTACAGGCGAATTCCGAAAAACAGAAAGCAATCAATCATAAGAATAAAAGTTGAGAGTATTTAATTGGACAAAAGGCTTTCAAGGATTACAAATAATATGCGTATAAGTTTGCCTGTTGCGCTGCTCTTGGCAACGCTTGCCTGTGCAGTAATTGCCCTACCAGTGCGCGAGGAGCAGGACTCCAGGGAGAATGAAACGGCGTTGCGCTCGGAGGAGGCTTTGCTGAGCGAATTAAACGCTGAGTTGGATGTTGTGCCAAAGGAGGAGAGCAGCGAAGAGGATAACTCGGTTGATGTACAAAAGCAGAAAGAGAACTCTTCGCAGGAGTCAAATGAGAACGAAGAAACGAAAGTGAAGTATGCTAACCGTGAATCGGACTCGGGCTCGAATGAAATAGAAGACGTATCTGATGCTGTCAATGACATTGAAAGACGGCGTCGTAGTGCTGATGCCAATGATTCTTCCGACTCTGGGTCGGACTCATCGGAGGAAGATAAGAAGAAATCAAAACCGCAGCCCTTGCAACCTGAGACACATGCTGATAATAGAAGACGACGGAATGCCGAGGACAGTAGTGCGTCGAATTCATTAGAGAACTCATCTGAAGAACATAAGGGAAAGAATCCTAGACCGAATTTAGAGGAAACGAAACTCGGGCCGCTGATTTCAGCATCACGCAAAAGGCGGCAAGCAGCGAACGATGACATTATCATAGGCGAAATCGATGAGAAGGGATCGGACGAATTGCCTAATTTGCCAGAAAGTGACGAGGAGAACGTGGAGCATCGTGATCAAGTTGATGATATTATTAGTGAAGATGAGAACGATGACAATGGCGATGATAAAGAAAAGGACGAGAGTCAAGAAGATGAGAAGGACAGTAGCAAGGACAACGATGCACGGGATGCATCAAAGCAGGCTACATTCAACTCCATGGAGGGCTACGTGCATGGCTGCGAAGTCATGGAGCCAAATGCAGACGATGCCAACGATACCACCTACATAACAGACAAGTGACGTTGAGCACTAGAGCGTAGAGAGAGTAGTTTTAATAGATGTCCATTCACTAGGAAGTTTAATTTAGAAATGTATATCGTCAAACTTGTAAAAACCTAAAACATAATAAAAAAAAAAAAGAAAATAAATGAAATAAAAAATCGAAATCAAAAATGGAAGCTTAACTCTAACATTCGGTTGTGGTATAAAAGTTGTGCGCTTATCATCACCGGACTGGACACACTTGACATGCTCAGCGAATGGTTTTTCAGCTTAGTTCACCTTCAGTTATCACGTAAAAGTTTGTTACAAATTGTCAACAGTGAGATTAACGGTGAAGTGCAGTTTTTGATAAGAAAACAATTTTCTGGTCTTGGGGATTTGCACTTGGTCTGACGTGAAACAAAAATACAAATAAACTTTGTATATTCAAACTTAAGCTTATTGTGTGGAAAAAGTTAAATGAGTTTGCCATAAATCAAAAAAAATAAATAAAGTATTTTGTGTGCGTGCTGTGATTTGTCGCACCTCCTTGTGTAGATAAACGAAGGTTATTTTATTTTTTTATTTTTTGTTTTTGGTATTCACAATATTTGGAACAATTTGGTTTGTTATAAACTTTGCTTTAATATCATTTTTTTTTATTATTTTCCTTCTGGGCGAATACATTTTGTAAACACTGTACTTCCCTTACGAGCTAACGCAGACTGAAGTGTTGCTTTCTCTGTTGCAATGTGTTTCCAAATCGCATACCAGCAAACAGCTTCCGCATAAATGCTCTACACAATAAGCATAAAAAAAAAGAAAAAAAAAAAAAACATCAGACACCAAAATAGAATCGGTGTGCTATACGAACTATTCAATCTAATGTCAGTGAGTAGTTAGCATAAAGTAAAGAGCCAACAGAATAAAGCTTTCAAATGCTTAAGGTTTTTTTTTTTTTTTTTTTTTGTATTTATTTAATATTGCAAATAAAGAAAAACAAATGTATACATACATATATCCAAGAAAAAAAAAAAAAAAAAGAACTGAAAAAAAAAATGAAAATACAGTGTCTGTGGAGACACCGGCTGCTGCTGCTGCTGCTTAGCTGTTGCCGCTTTGCTGCTTCTGGTGCTTTTGTTGTTTTCGTTGCTTTTATTTTTGTGTTGATGGACCTATCCCAAATAAAATGCTGTTGAAGCAAAACAAGCAAAATAAGCAAAACGAGCCAGCGATGCTAAAGCTACAAAAACTATATGCGAGTAGAAGAGAATGCAGAAAAAAGAATCAGCGACAGACAAAAAATGTGTAGTAAAAAACAAAAAGGAACTCAGAACTTACTCGACGCGCGGACGAACAAATTCAGTCACATTTTTTAGTTGAGAAAGTGCAGTAACTAAAACGAGCAGCCGATGCGGGACTTTTTTGCAGCATTCAGTTTCGAATAGTGAAGAAAAAGTAGAAAAACAAAGGGAAACGGGACTGGAGCGAAATCGTAACTATTTGAGATAATAAATGTGATTCAACACACAATTGCACTTTCGTCTGGGGATGAAGTATATTTAATAAATAGTTTCGAAGCAATTCATTTCATTGTGCAACTCGCAGTAAATTATGTAACAAAAAAAATAAAACCAAAAAGAAGAAAAGACAAAATCCAACTCAATTCACCAAATGCTGTTTATGTTTCAAATACATAAAACGCCGGCAATCAGAATTTAACAGAATAATAATAATACAAAAAAAAAAAACAAAATAAATTCAAAAACTTTTTGCCGCTAACAAACCTCTAGAAAACATTTCGCAATACAAATTTTGACACGGCAAAAATTAATTTGAGCAAAAAAGAATTTCTCGAGAGCAAAAGAGTAAATAAAATTGAAACTATAGCGTAAGAGAGAAAGAGTGCATCCTAGGCCCTGCATGTGCACGCGTAGCAAAAAGAGATGAATACACTTTTGCTAAACGAGCAGATGTATACTTTCGCCGCAGACTGTAAGTAAATACAGAGTGGCTCTTTTTTCGTATAAATAAACCAAAGCAAAATATAGACACGCTGATAACGCAAAGTTTGCGCAAGTAAACAAAAAAAAAAACAGAAAAAAAAACCAACAAGAAAAGAAAAAAATAAAGACACAAGCGCAAGCGAACGAAAGACTGTAGAGTGGAGTGGAGCTGGGAGGGTGAGTGGCGCAGAGCGGATAGCGGAAGGAAAATAAACAACGCGCAAAACAAGTAGCAAACATGCCGGAGGCGACTTTCGGTTTAATGTGGTCGACATCGGAGCCACCAAAGAAGGCGCCCATCATCAAAGTGTCATGCGGCATTGGCGATACGGACGGCTTCCCCGCCTTCGATGTGGACTCGGATGCCTATGCTGCGAAGGATGACTCCAAGTGGGGCTTCCTGATAACCGGCGGTGCTGAATTTCATATGCCGCTAACAGTTTTCCAGGTGAGTGCGCGTGTAAAGTGGCCTACGCTTTGCCTTTGCTTTTGCCGTCTGTTTCTGTTTCGTTTTATTTTGTTTGTTCTCGTGCGGTAAGTATGTTTTTTTCTCCCCTTTTTTGGAATTTGTTTTCGTTTTGTTTTGTTTTTTGAATTTGTTGTTGTTTATATTAAAGCACACTTGGTTGGCTTTGCATGCGATATAAAGCTAACGTAGGCAAAATATATGATAATTTATGCATACGTTTGTTGATCTTGATGCCAAATCGATGGCATGCGAACCTACATCATGCATGCGCCATGCGCCAGCCGCCATTCACCAGCCGCCATGTGCCGTGTGCCATGTGTGCCAGGCAATATTGAAATCGTAATGAAAATCTTAAATTGCACAATGTGTGCAATGATTGCCAACCGTCAGTACATTCAAAGGCCGCATAAGTCTTTTCTCTACCAATATTTCATCGGTTTTGTTTTTGTGTTGCATGGCATGCAAGTTTTCAAATTGGTTAAATGATAAAAATCTATTAAATGTTGTTGTGAGGAAAGAATTGCCATGGACTTAAGAGAAACAAACTTGATGCACATGTTTTGTCATTATTATCATTATCATTATCATTATCGTTATCATTATCATTATTATCGGCATCATCATTATTATTATGTGAACGTGGCATACGGTGCGCGTCATGCAGTCAAGTGCTTTTGCTTCTGCGACAATCAAAAAGGTTCTGAGCGCATTTGAGCGAAATCGGAATTACTTTCTGAATGCTTTTGAATTTCTGGCTGCCCACGGATAAAGTGGCACATGCTGTCAGTATTATTGTAATATTTTAGTTCATTCCGATAGCACAAAGTGCTTTGGGCAACGTGGCGTATGAGCAACAGTTGCTGCTCAACGTACAAGTAAACGTATTTGGGTTAGCTAAAATAAGAGAAATTCATTCGGTCTGTTTCGATTTGAAATGTTTGCGCAATCGAAGCAAGAACATAATGCACATGATTATACGCTACAATTACAATGTTCTATGCTACTTGCAGCTTAGTGAACTAATAGATTGAAAATACAGCGAAAAAAGAAGTGAAAATCAATTCAGCCGCTCACCATCATCAGCATCATCAGCAACATCTTCAACTATTTTCAATTAGTTGACGCTTATCGGCTGAGCTGAGATCTTAATTGCTTTCCTGCTTTCGCATAATTTATTAAGTATGCGAGGATTATCGGATTAAAAGCGTCTCGCAGTGAATGTTTCAATGTGTGAAAGTCAGAGTTTGTAAGATTTTTGTTTGCAGTTGGCGAAAGTCTTGCTTAGAATGATTGGCCAAATTATAAGTAAAAAGAAAAAAAAAAAAAAAAAAGACATCGATCAATCTTCTTTACTCTGAAGCATACTGTCCCTTTCTTTTCGATGTCGTCTAGCGCTGCCCACTTGTAAGAGACTTGCAAAACATTTTTATTGCATGCTAATTTCATATTATTCACAAAGGTCGGCTCGCTGACATGCAGACTTAGCAAGCTGCTCACGACAAGAAGGTGCACAGAAAGACAACGCGATGACAGATGACGCGATACTTGGCTCACAAACTTTACTTGTTTGCCTAAGGAAGGCGGCATCTCTTTGGGCTGGACGCTTGAATAGGCGAAACTGTGTTTGGCTTCGGGGTAGGGCATTGTAGGCACAGGCAAATCTATTGTCTTATTATTGTGTTTCCCCATCGCTTGAATTGAAATCATGTGCGTATGTTTGTGGGCAAATGTACTCGACCGCACAGGCACATACAATAGATTTTATGTATTTCTGAAAGAACGAAATTTCATTTCGTTTTGAGCAGTCAAAAAGAAAGTGTACATCAATTGTGCACCGACACTCGCATCGTGTACTTGGTGAGTATCGTCCGACAGCGAAGAATAGTTGGGTTTTTATATTATTATGACAATGTTGGCTTCTGTTGAAATTATTAAACCTTAAAAATATAACAAAGTATTGGAAGAAGCGAAAAGTTAAATAAAGTTTGCTATACACATGTGCAGGTAACACCCGAGGGTTTGGCAGACAAAGGAGGCATCCGTCTGGGCGATATAATACTCGAAATAAACGAAGAGGACGCAACGCAGCTGACGTTGGCCCAGGCACACGCGAAAATCGACGAATCGGGCAAAAAAATACATTTCCTGCTCAAAAAGTAGGTTATTGGATTGGCTGCATTTGTTATGTGCATTTTACAATAGATTCGAGTTTGCATACTGATAAAAATAACTCTGCTTATATAATTGCAAAACAAAATACGAAATTCGTGCAGCATGGAAGAGGACGATCCGATGGGCGTCTATGAGGCCGGCGAGGAGAAGTCGATTGTGTTGCGTGTACCGAAGCCGATGCCGCCGCCGAAAGGTAATTTAAAATAATTTGAGAACCAAAACATGTGGAAAATAACGAAAATATGTCATTTGCATTTGTGTGCATGCAACCCGGTCCGACCCAATCCGACCCGACCCTATCCTACCCGACTCGACCCGAATCGCAGCGCATCGCAGTCACCGTGCCATATGCCATTCTGATGTTATAAGTGCTTAACAACTTGACTAGCATTGTTCACGTGTACTTTTCTATTCTATTTTGTAGACTTCACCCCAACCCCATTGCTTGGATCCCGTTGTTGGCATCCCATAATGTGGCACGACCCACCTGAGCCACCAAAACCAAAGAAAAAGAAAACCAAAACTGAAATCGATGAAGAGGGCAACGAGGTTATTATTGAGTTGAGCGAGGACGAGTCCTCCGATGAGGAAGAAGAGGTGATTCAGTCAATTCAATTAGAGAGCCTAGTTTTTGGTATTCGTCTGCACCATCAGAACAGAAATCCGTTCTTGCATTCCAAATACACGTAAAGTCATTGCGTTACTTAAATTGCGTTCCTAGGCAAGTGCAAAAGCGTTTGCCAGGAACTAGGCTCGTGCCAACAACGTTCATGCAGGGGAGCAATGTGTTTTTAATATTTACTTTGTTTGCTCTTTCCACCTTTCTGATTAACCAACCAACCAACCAACCGAGCAGGAGTTGCCACATCATCGCATTATGCGCAACATACGCCGCTTCTTTGCGGAGGTTGGTGACAATGCTGAGCTCAAGAATAGCACCATCGAGAATATGTTGCTCGCCTTGCCCAGCGCCTCCAAGTTGGAGCACAAGTGAGCGTCGACTCCAAACATTGACTATGTGCCAACTTAATATCTAATTATTGTATTAGCCTTTTTTAATGGTGCCCGCTTATTTGCTTGAATTTATGGTGTAAAGTCAAATATAATAATTTTTGATCGCTTGCTAAAAATAGAAAGAAACCAAAATAAACCAATTTTATTGTAACCTTATAACATGTGTGTATTCTAATTAACAAAAAATAAAAAAAAAGGAAAAGAAATTGAAAAAAAAAAATGAAGAAAAAACGACAAAAGTTTAAGGACAATTTGTACTTCCTTTTTGAATTGCGTGTGAACAGTTGCAAAGGTGACGGGTCGCGTGGCTGCTGCCTCGATTGAAGCACGACTGCGCGAGATGCAACGGAAATTGTCGGCAATAGCTGAAATACCGAAAATCCTTTCTTCGACACTTGCCACTGTGTCGCACACCTTCGACAATTTGATGCCCATTGAGGAGCAGTTACAACAACAACAGGCAGGATACGCGCACAGGAAGTGCTCCTACGATGAGGATGCCATTGATTACGAGTTGTCAGTTGTGCATGAAGCTGACGAAGCGGAGTCACTGGCTGATGACGACGGCGCAGACGAAGACGAATTGAACGAAGATCCAGGTGCAGAGGATGTGTTAAAGCGCCTCGTACAATCAAAGCTGAAGGATGTCACACCGGAATCGGATTATGCCTCCGAAGCCAATTACCCGGCAAATGAGGCAAGTGACGAGGCGCACAGCCGCGACGGTGACAATGACACAGCGTGCAGCACCGACGATGAAGCAGAACAGCGGCTGCGTATTGTTGACGATGACGATGTCGACGACTATGATGACATCGATGATGACGATAATGGTGATGATGACGATGATGATGATGAGGAAAGGGATGATTATGGTGATGCTGAAAACGATAACAAAGTCGTGTTTTACCTAAAACTGCCGGAGCTAGCGAAAGAAATCATGGCTGCCAGCGATGACGACGCGTCCGTCGTGGATGCTGATGCCGGCGACAGCCAGAGCGACGATGTCGACGATGTCGACGATGGCGACGATGATTTCTTAAGTACCACTTATACGTGGAATATGCGCAATGTGCCGAAATTATGCTTGAACGATGAACACGAGGCGTTCAACTTAACGCTGAATGGCGAGCAGCCGCATGAGGCCGTGCACAGTGTGACGGCTGCTGATGACATTTCGAAGTCGAGCGCGCCGCCAGAGTTTAACGACATCAGGCTGGCACAGTCGGAGTCCTCACAAAAGGTACATGCAATTAACGCCCCACAACCGTTCACTGAATGAAAGTTTTTTGCGGTTTCTCGTTTCTCTGCAGGTACTTTTCAAATTGGACAACATGGAGCGTGCATGGCCCTGGGCGGATCGTGAGAAAATTATTTACAAGTGAGTGTCTGCATACAGTTGAATTACGTATAATAGATTTACTCGCACCCCGACAGGCAGTCCACGTGCCATTTGGTGCCACGCAAGCCATTGGGGCTAATCGAAAAGCGCATACAGCTGCTGGCCAACAGAAATCTGCTGCAGCCGCCGAAGCCAACGGACGCCAATGCCCCGTAGTCACGGCCCGTCACAGCCTGGCTCCGGCTTACACTTTGTTACGCTCGTTAATTTCATTTTTTTCTCAAGGCTAATGCAATTATCAACTATTCATAAATAAAACAAAAAGCAGCAAAATAAAAGACACATTTTCAAAAGCAATTTCACACATTTTAATTGCGTTTCAAATGAACTTGCAGCACGGCCTTGGCTTATGCTGTGCGCCGCCGGGCATGGGCCGTCGCCCAACTCAATTCCTATTTCCAATTAAAATTCCTTAACCGAGCTGCAAAAATGCAATGTTTGGGATTTGAGTAGCAATCTTTGCGATAATGACGATGATTCGATTTTTATTGATGTTCATGCTGCTGACAATGATTATGAAGTTGACAAATAAAGTGAAATGAATTAAATAAATAAAATGCTTGGCATCAGCATAATGTTGTTGCAGAAACTCTTTCAAAGGTTTGTAAGATTTTCGGGTTTGCCAACTCAGACAGCTTAGGCACTTTTCTTTGCTTTATGTAATAAAATATGTTGATAACAAATTTTAAGCTTAAAGCAACAAAAAAAAAAAAAATATATATATATATATATAAATATGTTTATATACATTTATATAACTAGCAAACTTGTAAAACTTACTTATGCTAAGACAAATGTGTTGTTCTAAAGATGCCGAAGCTTGTTTTAATGTCATAAGTTTGCTCAAAGTTATGCCAAGTGTAAGGAAGGCACGAAAGATGTAAAAAAAAAATGAAAAAAAAGAAGGAAAATGTAAATGAGTTTTTATTTTTTCAAAGGAACGAGTTTCACTTCGGTGGTGTTTGCCTTTGCTTTGGCAAGTCCTTGCCTTCAGCCGACAGTAAAAAAGTTTTATTTTTGTATGCTGAACAACAGATTTTCGTATTGTCAAGTATATGCGCCATAGTAAGTTTATTCATGCCATTATCCCTTGCTGAGAATTTTTACAGAGACGAATAAAAATAAGCAAATGCAGGCAGGGCAAGTGTGCGTCGAATTTTTTGAAATAATTTTTTCGTTGTTACGGTATAAAAAGATCAACGAGAAAATCTGTCATAATTCACTATAACAAAACCGCCGAACAAAGCAAATGCCAGACAATAAGAACGACAAAACATATTTTACAAAAAATGTGCTGTGGGAAAATTCGTTTTGGCATTGCTCATGTAGCAACTGAAGTAACAGTTTTTCTTCTTTTTCTGTTATCTTTTTTTGTTGTGTTGTTTTTATTAAATTTCCATCACAACAGAATGCTGCTATGCTGCTGTGTGACTGCGGGCACTTGACTGGCCATGGCATTTGACAGAAGTTCGTGAGGTGAAGCCTTGCCTATGGCAATTAATAAGCGACAGGACATAAGTTGGGAATGCTTCAACTGTGTGCAAACAATAATAAAATGCTTCGCTCTCTGATGTTGCACTGCAGTGTGGTCAAAGGCGAAAACTTGTTGCTTTAATAGCTGCAAACGAAACCAATTAAAAGTGTTCTCCCTCTCCCTCTCACTCTCACACTGCCGCACTCATGCAGTCTCTCTATGACAGACTGTTACGTGAATGAGGATTCGAAAATGGTGTCGGCTGCTTTACATGCTGAGTATGCAGCCATTGCGGACGAGGCTTTGCGTTTGGTTTGCGCAAACTGTGTCCTTTGTTGCACACACGTTCGTACGTATAACATATCTGAAATAATGGTACGGCAAATTCTGAGCGCAATTAACAACTTCACACAAATGTTGCTCGAGCTCAGTTGCATATTTCAGCCTTTAATGAGCATTCTCTTGCGTGCTTCCTTTGTTGGCACATATGGGACGCACGCGGCGTATGCGTAATATTTATATGCAATGAATCATAAACTGACTGCTACGTTCTAACCTAGAAAACATGCAAAGTGAAACAAATTATGCTGCCTTTGCCTTTGCCTTTGCCTTCGCCTCTGCTCTGCCTCTGCCTCTGCCAGTGGTGGCTTTATTGTTGACTTTGCTCGTGTATACATGCTCTGCATTTTATTATTATTGTCATTTTTTTTAAGTAGCAATAAAATGCCACTAAGCCTGTTTACATATATGTATGAGATTGCCTGCGTTCATATGTCACCTGCATAATAGATGCCAATGTTTTGTGGAAGAACGCTACACATGCAAAATATGGCACAAATGAGAAATGTGGGCAACTGCGACTGGCGCACGGTAGAATTCTTTTAAGCCTGGCGACCTTAGCTGTTACTTATGGTCTGTAATTCTCAACTGGATGTGATGTAAGAGCGGAAAACATATTGCATATTAGATCACTGCAACGCATATAGCATAAACTTGACCTAATGCCTGTCCCAAGCTAAGAAGAGACGCCACAAACTGTGAGCATTAAGTGACACAAGCGATAGTACGCAGCCTAGTGCAAGTGGAAGAGTCATTTATCAATTTATTATTAAGTGTGCAGCTTCGTCGTTTGCGTAGCCGAGTTGGCAGTGTAGGGTATACGTACAACTGGCATGCCTCAATTAGTTTAGTTTGGTGCAGTCTGCAGCTGTTTTTCACTATTTGCATTTTTTACTTTCACATGGCTTTTGTGCATGCTGCGGAGGCAAACCCGCAGAGTTAGCTGAGAAACCGCAGCAGGACGATTTGAAAAATGCAAAAAGAAACTGGAACAGCAGCAAGTAATAAGCAAAATATTTCTTACAACGCGGCAAGCACGCGACAAAGAAAATTATGCTCTGCAGTCGGCATGGCAAGTGCATGTGACCCACTTGTACACAAGCCATTTTAATGAAGGATTTGCTGAAGTATGCTGAGGACGACGATAACAATCATTGCCACTTTTTTTATATTAAATAATTGCAGCTGACAATACCTTTGAATTCATTGTGCAGATAACGCGAATAGTTCTTCATTTCATTCGACTGTTTGGATTTGACGTGGCCGCCTGGCATATCGTATAACTTTCAGTAGTGCCAGCGGAACAACAACAAGAGCCACAGCAGCAGCAAATGATAATAAATAAAGCAATTACAACAAATGGCTGCTGTCAACAGGCGCGAAATGTCGACGGCAACCAAATGGCGCCTTGAAATTTATCATTCGCAGACACAGACACAGACGCAGACGCAGCTTCAGAGTCAGACAGCGGCGCGTTTTGTGTTTTGCGTTTTGCGTTTTCCGTTTTGCGTTTTGTGCTTAGCAATGAGTTTCATTACGTGGGCGGCATTCGGCTGGTGTCGGTTCTGGTTGTAATTTATAGCGCGATTCCAAAGTGTTGAAACAGTTTTTGCCGCACTTCAAATGGAATTCATTAAAATGTACAAGCTTGGCAATTATCAACGCGCAGTCCTACATTGCTCCAACCGCCCCAGCTGCCCCAGCCGCCCCAAATACACGAACTACCCCAGCCGCCGGCTCAACCGCTCCAACAGCTCCAAGCGCTTCAACACTGCGACGAAATGCCAACCGACTGCTGCCACGAAAGTTCATAAAAGTCATGGAGACCCAGTTATATGCTAATTACGCTGTAGTTAAGTTCGGTTTCTGTTAAATTGAGTTGAGATGAGTTGAATTGAATTGGACTAAGTTTCTCTTTGTGGAACGTTGCGTATACGTGATGAACTGAGTAACGCTGCGAGTCTTGCGGTGTCGTCATGGCTTAGCCGGCGCTTGCCTGGGATTAAACAGTTGTCAACTTTTGTGATTTCGTGGCGAAAGTTTCATTAAATCGTACATGTCATGTTGCCCTTTAGAATTATGTGGCTTTGCTGTGTGTGTATCTGTGTGTGTGTGTGTGTGTGTGTGTGTGTGTGTGTGTGTGTGTGTGTGTATTGGTGGTTATTATCTTTTTTAACTGTTTTAATTTTTGCCTGTTGGTTGAGTCGATAAAGTTATCTTATTTAATTTCTATTTTTAGTTTATTTTTCGTTTTTTTTTTTATTCTCGAAGTCTCATGCTGCATAGTTAGTCATTGATGTTTTGAAGGCAATGAAGTGATGGACCGACGTCTCATTTCAAGGCCATATCAAATAGTTCAACGCTTGTCGCAGTGGGAAGGGATCCACAGTCGATCCTATTAACTGATTGAGGCAATCATTCTTGTTGTCGCAGGTTTGTCTTCGGTATGCATCGATAAGAAAAAGCCATCAACAGTTCATTATACTTACTAATTTTATATTATATATACTATATATAAAAATATAGAAGACAAACACAGTTTTATTTTTATGCTCATTTATTTACACATCAAGCCATTTTTACTACACATTGAGTTTTTAGTTTTTATTTAATAAGTTAAAACATGACTTAGATTTCCTAAGACATTTAGCCTGCATTTGCATAGCACATGAATTTGCATATTTGTTGATTATACATAAACACAATAACGATATTTTATATCCAGAGAATTTCTAACATTTAAAATGCTTAGCGATTAACTAGCAAAAAAAAAAAAAAAAATTATTTTTGTATATCTATGTCCCTATATTCTTTATTTCTATTGTGCACAAGGATTGCTCCAAAGATTAAGCCCGCTCTCAGTGGAGTTCACAACTTCGAAATGCTGCTGAAGTTCTTTTATTCCATAATTTAATATATGAGATTGAATTGTGAGTTGTTGACATTTATTTAGTGACTACGTATTTATATACACGACTGATAAGTCAGCGACCGAAGGGTGTTTTGCAACATGAGAAAAGCTAGAACAACGAAGCAAACGACTAACTAGGTAAGAAAATAAACAAAATTAAAAAAAAAAAAAAACGTTGCATACTTCAGGGCCTACTCATGTTTACATGGAAGCTTGCAGCCCTGTATTTAAATTTCAAAGCAGTGACAAATTGCTCAGTTTAATGGTTCTTAAAGCGCCTCATCGGCAATATGATTTGCATTTAAGCCGGCACAGTGCGTGGTGACAATGACGACGCCCAGCTGCTGGTGCGGATGCTGATGGGACTGGTGTGCCTGGTGTTGCTGCAGCTGCCTCATGTTGCTGACGCCATTTTTAATACTATTGTTTGTTTGTGCCTGCTGAGTGTTGCTGCTGCTGTTCGTGTTTGAGTTTGTGTTGCTGCTGGTGTTCGTGTCGTTGCTGCTGGTTGAGGTTACTCTTTCATTGGACTCTTCCACAACTGTGGCCATCGTCATTGGCATTGGCATTTGCATTGTTGTTGATGTTGCTGCTGCTGCTGTTGCTGTCGCTGCTGTTGATGATGTTGCGTCTGTCGCTGGCATTGTGCTAAGGGTTTCGTCTGCTGTTGTTGCGTTATCACCACTTCCGCCAGCTGTAAGCGACATGGCGGCTTCCTCCATCAAGGGCTGCCGTATGCGCGAATTGTCGATGGTCTTCCGACGCAGGAAATGCACTTTGCGCAAACCGTTGATTATGGCGGCTGTAGGCGTCGAAGTGCTTGATGTGCCGAATGTGCTTTGGCTGCGTAGACGCTTGTGTTCACTAATATTAGATCCGCCAATGGCCGCTGATGTTGCCCTCGATGTGCCGGCAGCAGCCGAGCTGCGCCGCATTGCCGCCGCTGACATGTCCTTTAGTCATACTTTCTCCTCACCGGGCATTGGCGGGCCGCATCGCACGAACTACAATCAAAAGAACTGAGAATTTGCTATGATGGCCTAAGGTTGGCAACGGTGCGCGGGTAAAATTGTGACTCAAAAATTTTGGTGCATAAAATTCAACATAAAAATAGCATAAAATCATAAACAAAATGAATAAATTATTTCCTTATGTACCGCAGAAAAAAAATAAATAAATAAATATACCATTTGTGTGTGTATGTGAGTGTGTGTGTGTGTGTGTGTGTGAGAGAGAGTGTATGTGTATATTAATAACGAAAGCTGTGCAGCAGAAGTTTTTGCTCATTAAGTTGTCTAAGTTTCATAATAAACTTTTAAGGACTTTCGGTTCGCACTTCGCAGCTTATAAACGCCAAAAAGTTTGTGAGCCAACAACACAGGCACAGTGTTTGAAATATGAGAAAGTTATTAAAAACAAGTTTTAATCAATTTTAAAATCGCTGTTAAATTTAAAATCCGTTAATACTTCTGAGACGCAAATGAAGTTATACTCAAGTTATGGTCAAAAGCGATTAAGTGACTTCTAATGCACTTTTAGAGATTTCCGCAGAGCATGCCACGAACATCTGCTAAGTGTACATGAATTATGCATGTGTTTTGTCTGCGTTGCGACACTGTGCCATGATCCCCTGCTGGCGTTGCAAATGAACTGCGAACGGATGTCGGCTGCTGCGCTAATGAGTCGTGTTTCAAAGTGGCGTCTCAAATAAAAATATGAAATGAACTTTGCTGAAATTCCTGCAGCTTCTGCAGTTCATGCTTAAACTTGTAAGCTTGCGAAGGAGCGAAGGAGCAATGCCACTGCACAGAGTTAGTGAGTCCATGCTCGGCTGGGTTGCTGGCGCGAACATTCCGATACTGTGTTTATTGTGTTTAATTGGGGGCAAGTAGTTGAGCGCGTTAGTGGTGGAAGAGCGAAAGCAAAAGGCCAATTGTATGAATTGCATTGTTAGTTGTGTTACTCATACGCGCCGTACACCAGAATTCAAGAACGACAAGCAGGAGGCATAAAATCTTACCGAGACCTGAGTGGCTGTGTAGGAGTTCGTACGTGGCCGATTGCTGAAGCAGACCGTGCGCCATTTGCGTTTCACTTGTGCGATAACCTCGCCGTTGAAGAAGCAGAAGAGCGTTGCCACGCAGAGTCCCTGCAAAGGAAACGATGCGAAAGTGAAAAGAAACGAAAGCGAAAGCGTATAAGTAATCAAATAAAATGACATAAATGCCAAGCAATATAAGGAAGACTTAAATAAATTTGTAAAACAGACGCTTCTCTTTTTCATTCATTTTTTTTGCTCGTTTTTTCTCGTTATTTCTTGTGAATTTGTTAGCTCTGCTCTGGCATGGTACGAGTAGCACATAAATAATAATAATAATAAAAAGCAACATAATATTGTTTATTTTTCATTTCCATGTGCTTCACAATTTTCAATTCATTTTATTTCATATATCTATTTAGCACAAGTGTCTAAGTGACTGAGCGCTAGCCCGTCTATCTGTCTTTCCCGTCTGTCCCGTCCGTTCCGTCCGCTTGTCGGCCACAGGCGGCTGTCAGGCTCGCCTGGGGTAAACTCAGTTTGTTGCCATTATGTGCAAGCCGTTGCCATCGCCTTTGCCTTTGCCTGTGCCTGTGCGTTGCCATTGCCTCTGGCGTTGTTTGCTGCCAGCCCGTCGGGCCATTTGTCCGCTAAGTGTGCTTCAGTCCTTCACTTCTTCGGATGTGTGTTTCTAAGTTCGATCGGTCATTTCTTGCTGCTTCTGCTGCTCTGTTGCTTGCATTGCATACGTTATGGCCAGCCATTCATACCTCATATTGCCTGATACCCGTAGGCGTCGACTTGCGCTCGTCGTCGCCCCCAAACGTATTGCCTTCACGCGTTCTTCGAGCGTCCTTTGGCAAACGTTTTGTGTTTGCGTTTAATCGAGACCGTCTGTCTCTTTGGCATTCATATGTTTACACACTGTTCAGTCTTCAGTGTTCAGTGTTCAGTGTTCAGTGTTCAAAACGTTTGCAATGTTGCTGTTGATATGTTTTTGGGTCTGAAGGGCAGCCGACTCGCATTAAATTGCCCGCGTGACAGGCGTTGATCCTGCCAAATTGATGTATTTTTTGATGTTGCCTTTGCATACCCGAATTTATGTTGAATTTTGTTCATGTGCCGAAAATTCCTCTTCGCTGTTTAAAAGTTTGAGTTGTGTTCATAAACTGCAGCACACAAACTTGCCCAAGAATTCTCGTACAGGGCTCCTGCGTTCCGTTCCGACATTGCGCTGAAGGTGAACTCACTTGTACGCAGAAAAAGGCTTCAATTGATTGGCAGCGCAGACGTTTTCGACTTATTTAAGCCTCGAACAGAATGCTTTAAACATGATATGCTTGGCATGTTCGTCCTTGTTTGCTTTAAATTGGTCTCGACAATGAAATTTGTGCCGAAAACTGTTTGCACATTTCTTAATCGTTTATTATTGTGTTTTTTTTTTTTGTTTTTTTTTTTGGAAACAGGAAATTGCTTTTTCGTTGCTGTTGTTGTTGTTGTTGTTGTTGGTGTAAGCAATTGATTTTCCATTGGCACATTTCTTAACCACACTTCTCGTTTAATTAGATCTGTGAGGACATTGTGACTCGTTTGCTTGCATTTTCGGCCTGGCTCAGGAGCCGTGCACACTTGTGCCAACAATCGATTCGATGCGGTTTGGCAATGATTTTTGAAATTGTATTTTTGAAATTTTCCATTGCAGTTGCATGCAAGTCTTTTGCTTTCATTTGGAAAACGAGTGTGTCGCTTGAGGCTTTGTGTTCGGATTGTGTACTTTGGATTTTGCAGTAATAATCGTTTTCTTGCTTTGCAGCTTAGCAATTAAAATTCCATAAGCATCTGAGGCCATGTAAATGAAATTTTTCCAATTATGCGAATTACACTGAGAGTTTGTGTTTGTAAACTTAATTGTTGGCTGCCGACGAAGTTTGTCGTTTTAAACACTCCTGCACACATACACACATGCATTGTTGTTGTTGATGTTCTTGTGGCTATTGTTGTTGTGGGCTGTTCTCAGGAAACTTTTTTGATTGCATAGAAAACATGCACACACACACACACACGCACACACATACAGTTTGCCATGCGTGCGGCAAGAACGAGAAAAATACTTAGCGAATTGTTTCTTTGAACTTATTTTAATAATTCGCAAACAATTATGCGCGCATCATGCTTAGCAGAACAATACAGACAATACGCATAATAAACACAAAAACGAGCACAAAAGAAATTTAAAAAAAAAAAAATAAAAACGAAACCAAAAAAAGGTGACTTTATTATTATTTGCCAACAACTTTTCTTAAATTTAATTTTGATTTTTTTTTTTTTTTTGTTGTTTATGCTTATATATTTTTGATATTTTTACACAAAGTCCCACTTAGACTGCCATCATTTTTATGCGTTTGCCGCTTAAAGTGCAAATGAAAATGCTCTCAAATACGTACTTTTGCATATACACGATGCATGCAGTTGGCTTACAGTGTTCATACTTAATAGACATGTTCAGCAGAGACATTGCTTGAGCACTTCGTTTACGACATTCAAATACAAATACTTTTGTCGAATATTTTTTATGTGCCATACATTTTTTCGGCTGAAGAATTTTCCTTGCCAAAATACTTGCGTAGAGTTATGCTTTGACATATTTTCAATGTGCCAAGGAGGTTTGCGTCGCGACGGATGCGAACTGCGAACCGCGAACCACGAACCACGCGTTCCTCAGGCAGCAAAGTGAGAAAGCTGCAAAATATGCTACATAAGCAAAGTCAGACAAGTTTTGGTGTCTCTTAAAGTGAATTTGATGTGCTTTGTTGCTGTGCTTTCTTTGCTTTGCTTTAATGCTCTTAGACAAGTTTCTCGTTTTTTATGCATGGTATTAGCTGCTGTCATAATTTAAGCGTTGCTGGCTTCGATGCTCGCACACCAGCAGCAGCAACAGCAACAGCAAATCCAGGTCTCAAATTTTGTTTTTGCGCTTATGGTACATTTCGCATTTCTGCTGGCCCGCTGCCTTGGTGCTTAACTATTGCGTCTTTATTACAAATGGGTTTTCTTGCTTGCGGTTTAGTTTAATGGGAATTTTGCACTGCTGTCTTTTTTACTTTATTTTTATAAGCATTAATTCAAGACTTGCGCCAATGCAATGACTATGACGTATACACACACACACACACACACACACACATACATACACACGTACGTACATTAGCAGAAAACAGACATAAGCAGTTGCAGCTTTCAGTTATGCGAAAGTCATAAAACTCTGCACTTTATGCATTTATACGATCATCGCCGGCGCACCAGGCAAAACAAAGGGAATATGACTTTGGGATTTCCCATGCTGCCGCGTCTTGTGTGAGTTTATTATGCCATTTGAGTTGTTTGTCCTACTTGAGTCCCTGTGGTTTTTTATTTTATTTATTTTTGCTTATTTTTGTTATTTTTTTTTTTAGGGTTACAGGGTGGCAGTCAATTAGTGACAGCTTGGCAGCAAAGTGTCAAATTGTTTATTATTTTATGTGCAGGATGAGCTTCGTCTTTGCCTGTTGCACCGAGCCTGCCAAATTAGTGTGCAGTTGATTTGTGCATGTTATCCTGTGAAAGCTGTTATGCTATCGGTTTACTGCAACTGCGCTCACCATGCTTGCAGCCGAAAATTACAAAGCCAAACTGAAGAACTGTCAAAGCAGTTTCTGCTCATAGCTGCTGGGAAAAGTGAAGGCAGCCAGGATCACAAGGGTAGCAGGAAATTGAAATGCTCTGTCAAATGGATTTACTTTGTTCTATTTTCTATTTTCGTCGGAGCGATGCCTTGCCAATGTAAACTTGTTAAGTAATTTAATTGTATATTTAGGCGATTAACCTTTCTAAAAGAGCAACAATTTTCGCATCGACATATCCGGTGCGGAAACAGGCCAGGAAGAAAAGGGTGTGCCATTCACAGCAGCAACAGCAACAGCAACAGCAGCAGCAGGCATTGTAAGATGATTTTGTATTCTGAAAATTCAGCAATTAAAGCTAAATAGCTTATCTTCGAGCCAGTTGGCCCATTGTCCAGCTATCCAGCTGTCCGGCTGTCCGAATGTCTGATTGTCCGATTGTGCCAGTGTACCGTTGTTTTGCCAAGTCATTTGCATTTGTTTGTGTCAGGCATAGGAAAACTCTTTTATTTAAATTTTGCTTGTGCGCATATCCTGTAGACATTTTATTACATGCGCAGCTGATCTGCATCTGTCCTATGTTCATTTCAAAGTAGGCTTTGTCTGTGTTACAAGTCGAAACCATATTCAATTTAAATAGTTCAGTGTCATGTAGTTCCGGTTCTTAAAGTTACACAAACACATTTCACACACACACACAAACACACACACACACACACACAAACGCACACTGGCTTCAAAGCAATTGTGTATGGAAGCAGAGATTTCATCTTTGAGTTTGCGTAGAAATTTAAAGAGTTTTTCAATGGAAGTGTCATTGAATTAGTGCTGCTGTGTCAGCAGCAAACGGCAGCGCAGGCACACGAGCTCATGGGAAAAGCCAAGCAGGAAGAGCAGAGGCGGTGGAGCAGAGGAGCGCAGGAGCGTAGGAAGGCAGCACAGTGAACAATCTTTCAAGGCAGTCAGTTGTCGCAATGCGTTTACATTCGTAATTATATTTGCCTTTATTTGACAACGTTAAAAAGGAGTCTCCATGGCAGTCATGCCGTTGTTGCTTCTGGCGCCTTCGCTGCTGCTCTGGCTCCCGACCCCCACTCCTGCATGTGTGCTTACTCTCGTTAATCTGCTAAGCACTATGCACTGCCATTGAGCATATAACAATATATCAGTTGCAGTCGAGCTCTGAGCTTTTGCCAAAACAGCTTCTACACTATGCTACACGTTTGTGTTTCTTGTGTGTGTGTGTGTTACTTGTCTTCTGTTTTTATACGTTTAACTGATGCGTGTGTGTGTGTGTGAGTAGTGTGTAGAGTGTGTGGTGTGAGTTCACACGGGTTATACACTCTTCTGCGTGGGCACACATTTATAAAAATAGTAGTCAGTTTAGTTTTATTTTCTTCTTTGCCGTCTTTCTTTGGCTTTGAATGCCATTCATGTCCATGTCCGTTGCCTGTTCTTCTTGTTGAGTGTCTTGAGTGTTTGCGTACCAAATGTGCTTTGCTGCACTCTTTCCTTTTCTTTCCTTTGTGCTGTATAAAAAATATTTTTTTATTTTCATTTTTTACGTTTATTTTTTTCTTATTATTTATATTTGCCTTGTGTTCTTTATTTTTGTGCCTAACAACTTTTGTTACTCTGCCTTCATACGTTCATGGCGACGCATATTGTGTGCAAGTGCCAGTTTTAGTTTTTGTTTGGTTTAAAAATATTACTCATACGCATAGAGCAACTAGGAAAAGGTGAGATTTACGACGCATTGAGCATTGTTAAGCTAAACTTGTTTTGCTGCAAATCGTTAAGCTGAAAAACTCAACTGGCGTCGGTTTAACTTTGCCACTTTGTTTTAATTGTTATACAGGGTATTTTTATACCAAATGCTATTAAAACGCATAAGCGAAAACTGAGCAGGGGCAAAACAGAAAAGAAAAAAAAAAAAAACAAAATAAGAGAACAAAAATGGGCTGTCTACGAACTTGAAACCACTTAAACATCGTCAAAGGCTGCGGAGCCAGCAGTGAATGTGATCTACATTGCAATCTTTGTTAAGCCACTTTGGGCTCGAACTAAAATGGAAAAAAGGGAAATGATTAATGATTAATTTAATGTGGTTTACGCTTCAAAAGGCGGATTTAAGCCGTGGGCGGAGAAAATGCTAAAAGCCTAATCTGCAGCAGTACCGGCTTAATGCCACAATAAAAGCGCCTTGTGACATTTTGCCAATAAAAAAAAAAAAAACAGAAAGAAGGGAAGAAAAAAATAATACATAATACATAATTTACGAACTAAAGGCCAATTTGCTCATTGTGCATCATTAATTCGTGCAAGTACAAAACCCTTAGTTATTTTTATTCCCTTCGAATCTCGGGTAACTAATCAAAAGCGGATAACTAACCGAAAATCTGTTTGAGGCTGGATTTATTTGGCTTAAGTAATTTTATAAATAAAAATGTATATACGCACATAAAATATTTGTTGGATTGCTTCACTAAAGCCGCGAAACGAATCGAAATGATGAGCCGAGCACACCAAACGTACCTTTACATACTCACGCAGCCGGATAAGGTATCCGCAGAGCATGATTTTTTCAGCCATCGCATCGAAAAGATTTAGTTAACATATACAGTTACTTTTTCCATATTGCCATAAGAGACACACAAAAAAAAAAGGGATACAAAAATATGAACAAATAAAAAAAAACTGGAGTAGGTGACACATGCATACGGTTGAGCATTTGAGTGGTCTGACTCCAGTGAAAAATAAATCTCTTTAACGACCTCGCTGGGACCATTTTCAAATTGTTAACTCTTCAAAGTTTCGAAATAAAATATTCGAGTTTAGTAAACTAAAATTCTGTTTGTTTGCCAACATTCTGCGTGAATGGTGTAATTAATTACATACGAATCGCCGTTTAAAGTCTGAACCCATTTTTGGTGACATTCTCGAATGCTTCAATGCAGGAAAGCAATTAAAGAATTTCTGAAATTAAAATATGTCGCGTGTTGTGTGTTGCGTTGCGTTCCCTTTCCTTTTTCATTTTTTTTTTTTGTGGTTTTGATGTTTTACTTTTTTTTTTAGTGTCAATAACAATTTCATGACTTCTGAATGCAGGCGGCGAGCAATAAAATGTTGTCGTTGTATGGATAAAATTAATGTGGTCGGTTGGTCGGTTGGTTGGTTGGTTGGTTTTTTATCAGCCAGAGCAGGCGAAACAGAGCTGATATGCTAATGGCTAATGGCTACAACTAAATTAAAAAAGTACTTACTTGAAATGAGGCCGTGAATGCTGAGATGACTTCGTAGGTATTCTCCCAGGGATGGCCAGGAGCGGGGCGGAACGGCGTCACAATGTACTGGAGGCCGAGCAATGGCACAAGCAAAAGCGTAGCACTGCGTGGTAAGAGAATGAGAAGTTCAGAGAACGGAGCTGCATAAGACAGGCTTCTTGGTTGCGGGGGTGCGTTGGTGCGGGGGTCTATGTACGAGTGCGAGTGTGAGTATATGTGTATGCTTAATTTCAAATGGAATTATAAATTTGCTTTGCCAAAAGTTTTCATGACTGAAATAAAATTCTAATTATGCATATGCCCTATGGGTCCGTTGAATTTTTATTTCATTCTTATTTTTATTTTTTATTTTTTGTTTTGTCTTTTTTTTTTTGTTTTTTTTTCTTTTTTGTTTTTGTGTTTTTTTCGTGTTTGGCATTATATTATTTTAAAATTTACTGCAATTTTTCTTGTCTTGTTTCAGTTGAGTTTTCTAAGTCGTTTTTGTCTAATTTATATTTTGTTTGAAATTGCGTCTTTTAATGATTTCTTCAGCGTTAAATTTGTTTAAAAAAGTTGCGCTCAGTTTACTTTAAACTTACCGAAACGCCTGCAGCACGGTGCGTGATGGACCGCAGCTGCCCTGGATGCTCGCGGGCGCTTTCAGCTTCAGCAGCACGACGCGCACAATGTTGCAAAGGAATAACAAATTTAGGAACATTGAAATGCAAACAGGTACAACGAGTATGTTGTCATAATCAGTGTTATTCATCCAGCAGCTGTTGTTGGGGAGAGAACGGGAACAGCAGCAACAAAGAAAAAAACCCAATTACTGTGTGCAAGTTCAAGTTCGAGTTCGAGTTCGAATATATATATGATATCGTATGGTATGGTATGGTATAGTATGCTTTGCTGTAGCATTGAAAAGCGAAACGGGCGACGAACGAGTTTTAAATGTTTCATTGGTTTGAATTCGCGCAAACGAACGTGCCAGAAATTTAAATACGCTGTCAGCGTTTGTACATAATTTATGGCGCCCAGCCATCCACCCATCCAGCCAGCCGGCCAGTCAGACAGTGAGCCAGCGAATCAGCCACGAACACGAACACGGCCATGGACACGGGCAAGTGCACGGACATGGACATGAGGACGATAAGGACGATAAGGACGACAAAAAACATAATGCAAGGCAGCCGCCATTCAGTTATTGAATTACTTACTGTACATTTTCATATCCGGCGCCGCTCAGCCCGCGCGCCAGTCCATATATGAGTATGACTATGGCCGGCGAGCCCCAGCCGAAGGCAACCAGCCATTTGACCAGTTTCTTCTCCGATATGAATGCGGCAACGAGCACCGTATGCAGATAGAAGCCTTCGCACAGCATCCAC
Source organism: Stegana nigrithorax (assembly GCA_037044495.1). NCBI lineage: Eukaryota > Metazoa > Arthropoda > Insecta > Diptera > Drosophilidae > Stegana > Stegana nigrithorax. The sequence goes on along the minus strand of JBAMBQ010003078.1, from coordinate 1,252 downwards.
GAGTAGTTCGTCAGCAGGAAGTACTGCAGCACGATGTGCAGCACAACGCACGAGCCCTGTGACGATAAATGCAAATGGGAACAGCGCGTTATTGTGTGGCCAGCATACGTAACTGAGATTTGGCGAATACTAACGGGACTGCGATTCAGGAGTTCGGAATCCGGCATCACAACCAAATACCAGATCAACCATAGTGAGTTGTTCGCCGCGAACGACGTGAACAGATGCATGTGCAGAGTGATGCGTGCACATTTCAATGATCTGTGAAAAAAATACAAAAAATAAAAGAAAAACCAAACGAAAAATCGAAAAAAAGAAAAACAACAAAAATGAATTTTATGGTAAAAATTAAGTGTCTTCTGATGGTGTTCGATTTTGGTGTTTTACCTTGCATTTGCACTTGCATACGTTAAGATGCCATTTAATCATTTGGCTGCTGTTGTGACAACTAAAAATTTTAATTAAGCATTCGCACAGAACAATACAAAAATACGAAAGAAAAAGAGTAAATAAAAAAAAAAAAAAAACCGAAAAATAAAAGAAAAACAAAATTCAGACACAATATATACGAGTATATGCGCCCCATTGTCAATGTTCAGTCTTTACTGTAGCTTAACAGGGAATTTTCGCATTTATTCGCTTACATACGCTTATATTGGCTTACGTGCTCTGTCGCCTTTTCCCCTGTGCCCCTTTCTCTCTTACTTCCTTTGCCGCTGCCCCGCTGGCTTAGCAGCCAAGTAAGCGAAATTAATCGATATCTTGATATTGTAATTGCGAGTTACAGCAGAAGAAACAGGAAATAAAAAAACAAAAAACAAGGAAAGCAAAAACGAAAAAAAGAAAATTCCGCAATTATTCAAGCTTCAAGTGTTCATCTCACAACAAGCCGATTATTGTTCAAACGTATGTACGGACGTATGCATGTACGTATGCGAGTACATTTCTATTGTAGTGTGGTGTAGTGTAGTGTGTAGTGTAGTGTAGAAGTCCTCAGCCGTGGGCAATGTGGCCATTGCCGTTGCCGTTGACATCATGCCGTGGAAGTTGCTTTTAGAGCGGCGTAGCCAGCAGCTTGGCGCCGAGTTAAGTATGAGCAAAAAAAAACGAAGCGAAAGTAACAACAACAAGCAACAAACAACAAATAAAAACTAGAAAGGCAGGGCTATAGTCGGGCGTAACCGACTATAGAAAACCCTGTACCGAAGCCAAATCTTAATATATTTTTTTGTTGCTTTAATATTTTGTGTCC